>JAHZMX010001971.1:0-11940 GCA_027743895.1 Seira musarum | reverse complement strand
CTCAGCAAAATTATAATTTGCAGATTAGATTTTGAAACACACAGTGCATTTATTAGTCGATTTATAAATTGTTATTTGTTGGCGTTGTTCACTGGTCCCTTAAACTTTTGAGCCCATGGCTGCCCAAACCATGTAAGACTGAAATGTGGAGGTATCAACTTTTGTGATGAATTTGATGTCAGATGAAGATGCTTCTCCAGATCTTTTATCCACAACCAACATTCCTCTGGTACGCTCACCATTAAGCTCTACTTCTGC
The DNA here is from genome assembly GCA_027743895.1 of Seira musarum. Lineage (NCBI taxonomy): Eukaryota > Metazoa > Arthropoda > Collembola > Entomobryomorpha > Entomobryidae > Seira > Seira musarum. The sequence goes on along the minus strand of JAHZMX010001971.1, from coordinate 11,682 downwards.
AGGATGACTTTCCGTTTCAAGAATAATCTGGATTCCATGTATTAATAAAAATGTGAACATCAGTATTAAATCGTATACAATAAACCATAAAAACATAATGCTAAAAGGTTTAGTTAGTTTGAGTGACCTTGGGGTTGATGATACAAGATAAGAGTAGCGCGTCAGGCGGTATCCACACATCCGTTACTCTTTTTAGCGCCGGCGCTTCAATGGCATTTAGAAGGTGCATCTGAGGCGAATCGATTTTTCCTAACGTTTCTGTTCTGAACTCCTGCAAAACATAACTTTGAATATGAAGAACTTCCCTGAATCAGATTTTGATGAAGAGACCTCTTTGAAAGAGCAATCGAGCAAAACCTGTCTTCGACATAACATACATAAGCGGAAGCAGCCCGCAATAGGGAAGTTTCCCATGGAAGAATTGTCACTGGGCAGGGATGAAATGAACTAACGACCACAGCTGCTGCTTCAGGATCTGCAAAAAAATTAAATTCTGCAGCTCCTCTTACGTTCCCGAGTCCGTCCATGTTACCCCCAATTATGTAAAGTTCCTTGATCTGATTTTTTATTTGTGGTCGAAGCTTCACTGCCATCATAATGTTTGTTAGTGGACCCAAGGTTGCCACGATTAGTCGCCCTATATGTAATCATTTTTATTCATGAATTGCTTAAAAGCTACAAATGTAATTCTTAAACTTTTATGTAACCTTTGTATTCCTCCGCAAGTCGAATGATCGCACTGACTGCATGTTCCTTTTCAATTTTAGGTGGTTTGATTGGAGGCAAATTTGCATCTCCAAAACCGTTTTCTCCGTTGAATGGAGGGTCATCCATGTGCCGGAATGGACTCATCACATATTCACTCATTCCTTCGTAAATCGGTATCTGGTAAAGGTTCGACACAGTCAAGTCAATGTTTTAATTTTGTTTGAACTTATTTTTTTAAGCTGTGCTTTACCCGGTATTCATTTGCCACCTGCAGCGTTCTCCCCACATTATTAAATCGGTATCTGGTAAAGGTTCGACACAGTCAAGTCAATGTTTTAATTTTGTTTGAACTTATTTTTTTAAGCTGTGCTTTACCCGGTATTCATTTGCCACCTGCAGCGTTCTCGCCACATTATTCGTCACATTTTTTACATCAGCATTTCCGCAAGTTGTTGTTATTCCAACGATTTTCACATTTGTGGAGGGATTTGCTTTGAATGCAGCAACTGCAAGCAAAATGGCCCACGCATCGTCCGTACCTTGATTTTGGAGGAGAAAAGAGATAGAATATTTCTGGAGAAAAGATTAGCAATAGATAAATGAAAAAATGTATAAAGTTTACCGGCATCAGTGTCGATTAAAATTACTTTTTCGTCCTGGATCACATTTTGATCAACTAAAATATGCAAAAAAAAAAAAAACAATTTCCAACCAATACAAAAGACATTTTAAAAGTATTTGTGTGTAGTAGTTTGATATCAGTTTCACAAACCTCCAAACGCTAATTTAATCAGGGGTAACAAAAGGAACACCGCAACTTTCAGAAATTCTTGCATAATAAAATTTTAATTCAATCTTTAATTCAAGAACTTCATAAACGTTTAATTATTCTAATCATTGATGCAGAGAACTAACACGCCCGATGACAATACTCATGCTTACCCTGCTAGATCCGATATAACAAAATTCACCTGATTACCTGGACTCTCTGTCTAACAAAAGAATCCTTACTATTCTAACGAGATTTCATGAGAAATCTTCACTCATACTTAATTGGATTCTCATAAAGCAAATCCCGCATGTGCATCTCCCATGGATGGACTAGGACTAAATAGGTCCATGATTTTTTGTGCGAACATTTTATACTCTTGCGTTATATCTATTGTTGTGGACATTGTGGAGTAACGTGTAAGTAACTTGACACCGAGCTCATAACAAAAAATTCTGGTTTTCTTTGCGTGTTTGCATGGAAAAATGATACATATTATGTAAGTGTACAAAAGCTTGTAGACGAGTTGACCAAAAAAAATTGTTTAATGGTTGTTAATCTTTATACGACAGCGTGCTGTAAGCCGTAGTCGAAAGAAATCTGTGTTGTAGTTCAAAACAAATCTATAGCTTCATATAACATATATTATAATACATGTTATATGTTATATTATGCCGGCATGTTATAACATGTACTATAATTATAGAAGTTTTATTCCAGGTTTAGAGCCTAGCTTCTCTGGAGTTTGCAAGTTAAATTATGCAAATTTTTGCAGGGTTTTACATTCACGAAAATTCCAATTTATTGATCAGCTTTCCTACCAAAGGAATCACTTTTGCCTTTATTGCACAGATCATGGAATTTTTTAAATACAGATACGGTGCAATTGTCTTTAACAGAAACTTATTCAAAGCTCTTGTTTGGGCTGTACTCCTGTAGCAGCCCACACAAGGTAGCTTTCATACGTCTCCTTGTCCAAGTCCGTAATGAGTTTAACATTAGGTGGCTTAGAAAGGATTTTCCCTTTATCAACTACGAGCATCCCTCGAGTTAAAGAACCACAGAGTTCCACCTCCGCAAAATGATCCTCAGTTGCTCGTATAACCTCCTTTCCAAAAAAATATTATATTGGTGTTGGGATTGAAATGTATATCCTTAAAAAACGAATAAGTTTTACTTACTGATGGATTAATGGCACAAGCCATCAATGCCGCATCAGGAGGGAGCCAATGTGACCTGTACTTATCCAAATTGGTAGCCTCTATTGCGTTGAAAAGTCTCATTTCCGGAGTATTAAGATTTGCAAGGTATTCTGTCCTGAATTCGTATGTTGATTTCGCTTTATTAAGGCATGGCTCCCACGGAAGAATGGTCAACTTGGAAGGAGGATAAGATTTAACAACAATAGCTGCTGCTTCCGGATCCACGAAAAAATTAAATTCAGCTGCGACTGAAGTATTCCCAAGAGCTAAACGGTTGTATTAGATTCAACATCTTTCGTTACAGAAATTGCTAATTTTTCAAAGAAGACACCGTGATCAGTATAAACTCTANAAAAATTAAATTCAGCTGCGACTGAAGTATTCCCAAGAGCTAAACGGTTGTATTAGATTCAACATCTTTCGTTACAGAAATTGCTAATTTTTCAAAGAAGACACCGTGATCAGTATAAACTCTAACCATCCATATTTCCCCCGAGAATGTAAATTTCCTTGACCCAATCGGCAATTGATTTATTAAGCTTGTAGGCCATGGCCAAGTTAGTTAAAGGTCCCAGCGCAATAATGATTAATTTTCCTAAAAAAAGTCAATTTGATTTTAAATTGGAATACTTTAGAACATAACGTTTTTGTATACACCATACCTTTGTATTCTTCTGCCAAACGAATCATAGCATTTACACCGTGCTCGGGTTCTAAACGAGGGTCAATTGGGGGAAGATTTGCATCTCCAAATCCATCAAATCCGTGGTACGGTGGGTCATCCGTAAAACTGAATGGGTTCAGTATAAATTCGTTCATGCCTTGGTAGATTGGAATCTACGTGAGAAATTCTTCGTAAATGTTTATTATTTTTAAGTATGTAATTCTCAAAGTAAATTTATTTCCACCGTATTTGTTCCCGCAACATCAAGAGTCCTCGTAACGTTAATCGAAACGTTTTCCACGTTCGTATTTCCACATGTCGTGGTTATCCCCACAATGCGCACTCCAGTTGAAGAAGATTCCTTGTGAGCAGCCAAAGCCATAAACAATGCCCATGCATCATCCGTCCTTCATAAACAATTTTTATCAGAAAAAAAACTTTCAGATAAGCTAGAAATTAAAAAAATGTGTCCACTTGCCCCGCATCAGTATCAATTAAAATTAGCTTCTCTTCGGGATCCTGCTTGCCTTTGGTGCATTGACTGCCACCGCTTGCCTAAGAGAAAGAATTTCAAAATTTAATAAATGAACGAAATGCATCTTTAAAAACTATTACTGACCATCATGGAAGATTCAAATGGGAAAATTTGTTTCAATCAGAAAAATGAATTGCAAACTGTCCAGTTAATCACGTTGGTATTGACAGTCAAAAACAATTCCGCGATAAGCGTTTGACTCAAGTAATGTCCGGCTTTTTAATTTATATCTAGAATTTATTGCATACGACTTGCCAAGATTTAATGACACGGTGTTAATGTCGATTTGATTTTGTAGTTTTAGAATGTCCATCTTTATGTTTCATTAACCCATTTTACCAAATACCAAACGCATACATGCCATATATATATGCATTTAACGTAAGCTACTTATGATTACATAAGTCGTTACTAATATGCCATTTGTACAGCTGCTATCGATCCGGTATAACATGCACCTTATTTTTGCAAAAATAGTGTTAGCATATTATGATTGGCAAACTTTGCTTTATTTTTATTTTCTACTCGATTGAGTAGTTTACGGAATGACGAAACAAAAGCGATTGGTCACCATTGCGGGAATGCCGGTCTGGAAAATATAAATAGGTGAATTTTAATGAAGTACAAGTAAAACCATGAAATTTTATTTTAAATCCACATTTAAAATGATAAAATGTATTTGCATAGTAATGGGCACAATGTACATTGTTTTACACCGCAGATTCTCCACCGGCAGCCCACTTGATATATTTTCTGCAGATATTAAATGAAAGATCAATAGTTTATTCTGTGCCATAAAAATAAAATAAATCACTTACTCGTATTCCGCATGGTCTATCTGCGTAATGAGCTTTACGTTTGGAGCTGTGCTTTGCGATTCCCAACTTATCCACATGCATCATTCCTCTGGTGATCGTACCTGCTAGCTCAACTTGACCAAAATAATCCTTTGTTTCCTTCATGATCTATAATTAATGCAAATCCAAAATAAATAAGTATGTGTTCAGAAGAATGGGCTTCTCACATTGATGGAATAATTTCCACCTTCGGATTTACAGCACATGCCATCAATATGGCATCCGCAGGAACCCACGTCCATCCCAATTTTTTAACCCGTTCCAAATGAGATTTTTCGACTGAATTTTGCATCTTTATTTGGGGCGAATCTATTTTGCCCAGTGTGTCGACTCTGTATTCCTGTAAAATGAAATGTCATGTTTTGTCGTCTACACATATTAGTAGTATTTTTCAAAATAAACTATTGCAAATTGTAATAATAATAATACATACAAGCGGGTGGCCATATTTCACAAATGTTTCAAGGGGCATTATAATGAGATTTTTATAGGACTGCAAAACAATCGAAGCAGCTTCGGGATCCACAACAAAGTTGAACTCGGCAGCGACTTTGGCATTGCCGACGCCTAGCATTAAAAAATGTGACAAATGTCAGCAATACGTTCTTTAGAAGATTTTATGCATTGCGCAATGCACTTGCCATCCATATTTCCTCCAAGGATATATATTTCCTTAATTTGATCTTTAATCTCCGGTTTCAATTTATAAGCCAGGGCTGTATAAGCAAAAACGAAATTGTTCGCATAGGTAAGTACGTTCCGCCGTAATTATCCCATTTTTTTTAAATTTTATTTTACAATTACATAGATCTATTTACCTAGATTTGTTAATGGTCCAAGGGCCACAATAGTTAATTCTCCTGCGAGTGATAAGTAGTTTAATTTCATGCTAATCATGTCATGCAGAAGATAATTCTTTATAACTGTGCTATATTTATTTTTGCGTGCTAACATACCTTTATGCTTTTCTGCTTCCTTTATTATGCCCAATGCAGCATGCTCAGGTTCCAATTTACATTCGGCAGGGGGTAACCCCGCTTCTCCAAAGCCGTCTTCTCCAAAGAAAGGAGGTTCTTCCACCCATTTAAATGGATTCAATAGAAATTCGCCTGCTCCTGAATACACTGGAATCTGTAATTTTAAATCAAGATCACATCACAATTTGGTTTGTGTACATTTAATACTAAAACATACCGAATCTACATCCATAGCTTTCAAAATCCTAGCCAAGTTTTGATTGACATCCTTCAAACGTGCATTTCCATTCACCGTTGAGACTGCGACTATATTAAATCCACTTTGCTTCGCCGCTTTATGAGCTTGTAAGGCCATGAAAAACGCCCTAGAATTGTTTAAAGACCCAGAACAGATTAGTTTGAGCATTCTTGTCATTACATGATTAAAATGAATAGCAAATTGAATTTCCTACCAGGCATCATCCACTCCAGGATCTGCATCAATCAAAATTGGTCTTTCAGCACCGACTGGATTACTTGAAATTAACCCTAGTATCCAGGCGTCACTTAGTAAGAAGACAAAAATAGCCCTAATATACCCATTTCCAATCATCTTATTAATTTATTTATTCAATTTACTCCTGAATATTGAAACGGGTTGAAAGCAACGAGTGTAATGATAATCAAGCAAAAACTTTACATTGCATTTCATTTTTGCGGTCCCTATAAGTTCCTTATTGGACTAAATGAATTATTCCATAAAATATATGTAACGAGCAAGAATATTATTAACTTGTTGAGGCAAGGAATTGCCCCGACGGAAATGCGTCGAACACAAACCGACACAATGAGATCATTTAAACTTGAGACGTGCAAAACAAAGCTATCAAGTTTTTGAGACATCGGAATAATTAAGTGTATATGCGGTTTATAGATGACATTCGCAGCTTCTCTTCTAACTTCAAACCTTTTTGATCATTAAAAAATATTGCAAAAAGAAACCATAATATAAGCTCTATGAATCAAACTGTCTTTGTCGTGAATTAAACATCATATACTTATAAAGTATAACAAGGTGGCATTTGATTCATTCATTGTGTCATACTAGCCAGAGCCACGCCACATCAATAGGATTTTTATTGGTGGTAAATTTGGCTGTAATTAGCTATTATTATCCACAGAGTCAAAGTAATTTTAATTTGACGGCAATATTAAAATGGCATAACGTCAGAAAAAAGAATATGAATGTCATTATGCAGGAGAGCGTCATCAGTCTTATAACTACCGTGCTGTCGGCTGTCAGTGCAGCAAGATTAGGTTGGATATTGTATATCGAAAGAAACGCTTCGTTTTCGTTGGACGATAAAATTAACGAAAGATGATTTGTACTTTGTACCAGATGAATCATGATGTTTTCTATTTGCTCAGTTCAATTTGGGTTATCTATGATTTTATCGTCGTGTCATAGTGTCATGCCATATCTTCCTTTGCAAAAATTGTCCAATCATTTTGATTGTTATTGAAACTCAATTTTAGCTTTGGAATACGCATACTTAAGCACAGGCCAGTAGTCGTACATTGTTTAATTTTAACGCTATTGTAAAAACAAAATGATAAGAAGGAGGCTGGGATACTTAGATGCGCTGAAATGATAAGCATAAATGTCCTACGGGCACAGCTACAGCTCAAGGATGTGTTGAAGTGTCATGAAATGAATATTTAAAGAAAAGTAATACTCGCTCATTCATGTGGAGATACTGACCATCTGACAAGTATACAAACATCATCATCTCATGATTCTTGAAGTCCAGGCAGACCACATGTAATATGAGGAAAAAAGATTATATGAATGCTCATTTCATTGGATGAAATGAATGACAGAATCTGGAGAAAAACAACTCAAATTCATCAATGTTGTTGATACATTAAATATGGCATGAGACTCGTTGGTGGCAATGCACCCTCCTGACTTTGACTTTAATAATGATTTTGATTGGATTCGTAGTTCAGTTAAGTAGTAGGCGTTAGTGTACACACATCGTACCATTTATGTTCCGTAAGTTCAAAAGTTTCTTTAAAATATCTGACATTGAAGTTGAAATGGCGGACCGAAAATGGGAGGAAAAAGCAAAGGGAATAGAAGACTGCCTCAAAGATTTCCCTGAGGGTCCTCTGGACGCATATAGAAAGCAGGCGTCATTTAACTGGAAAATTATGGCATTGGTCATGGAACCAGAGAAGATTTTGCGATTTAAAGTGAGGGTTTAAAAGTTGTATTGGGGTTCATGTTGAAGAAAATATTTTAACGAATTTCTCTATATCCAGTACAAAGTTTGGAAGACGCTTGAAAATGATCCTTTGTTTGCCCATCCTCCACTCAAAAGAACGCTTGAAGAGGAAAGAAAGGCAATACTGGAACAGACCTTTAAATTTTTCTATTTCCAGTACAAAGTTTGGAAGACGCTTGAAAATGATCCTTTGTTTGCCCATCCTCCACTCAAAAGAACGCTTGAAGAGGAAAGAAAGGCAATACTGGAACAGACCTTTAAACTGCAAGAATATGACTTTTTGGACGAGAAAACAGGTGGCATTAATGATCCGTTTTTGGTAAATGAAGTCAAAGATAAATAAGAGATTCACGCTTGGCAAAAATTATTCCTAGTTTTCAACAAAGCAAGCTCTCTGAAAACATTGATTCAAATAGTCAATACCAATTTTTCGTTTTAGACAAACTTCTTAAATGTTACCCTTGGCCAACTAGACTGGTCCCTAATGATTCGTCGTGGTGTCAATATGGGCTTCTTCACGAACGCCGTAAGGGCGCAAGGTTCTGAGGACCATCATTTTAACATGGTTGAGGCAGCTTATAGATTGCAGGTTGTTAACATTAATATTTTCAAATGTATTTCGCTTTGCAATGTGTATATTTCAGTTAAGCAAAAAATACTACCCGTCGATTGATAAACCATTAACAAATTTTTTTTCTAGCTTCTCGGTTGTGTTTGTATCACGGAAATAGGACACGGCACTAATACACGTGGGCTTAGGTAAAAAAGATGAAAATGCATTAGTCAATACATTCATTCAGTTCGTACATGGATCAATTTCTGTTATTGCAGTAATGTATTTTTTTAAAAAATCTAATGAAATGTTTAGATGTCGAGCAACTTATGACCCCCAAACGCAAAAGTTCATCTTACATTGTCCAGACTTTGAAGTAAGAAAAAATATTTTAAACTCAAACTTACCTACCAAATAACTTAAAAGGGAAAACCATAAATTAATAATATCATAATACATAATATCCATACCAAAACATAATATCATTTCTCAATTACTCAGGCTGCAAAATGTTGGGCCGCTAACTTGGGTAAGTTTTAATGAATAAAGCGAAAACTTATTCCAATTAAGACCGCAGTAACAACTGCATATTGGGATTGATTCATTTAGGAAAGACTGCAACTCATGCTTTTGTCATGGCTCAGCTATATACTGGTGAAGAATGCCATGGTCTTCATGGATTTGTGATTCCTATTCGAGGTCGGCAATTCATTGTAATTTAGATATGTACTATATTGTCGAAATAGTACTTAAATCGGGCCAATAATCCAAGTGCAATTTCAATTACATTTGCAAAATCAATAATCTGAGTACTTTTACTTTACGACCCAACATACAAGCCCCAGTCAATAATAATTCAATGTTCGATTTAAACAATTTATTTAGGGTGATGATTTTCGATAACTACGCTGTTGGACGTGAATGTCTTTTGAATAGAACTGGACGAGTGACTCCGGATGGGCGTTACATCAGTGCTATTAAGGATCCCAACAAACGCTTTGGTAAAATTTTTACTTCTCTTTAATTTTTTATACACTCGGGGGTAATTCTTTTGAATAGAACTGGACGAGTGACTCCGGATGGGCGTTACATTAGTGCTATTAAGGATCCCAACAAACGCTTTGGTAAAATTTTTACTTCACTTTAATTTTTTTTATATTATCGGGGTAATCGAATCAAAAATAATTTTTTCAGGAGCGTCATTAGGCAATTTGTCTGCTGCAAGAACAGGTATTGTCCAGTTCTGTGTTGCAAACTTGGGCTTAGCATCAACAATTGCTATTCGCTATAGCGCAGTACGTCGTCAATTTGGNGCTGCAAGAACAGGTATTGTCCAGTTCTGTGTCGCAAACTTGGGCTTAGCATCAACAATTGCTATTCGCTATAGCGCTGTACGTCGTCAATTTGGAAATCCTGGAGATAGTCAGGAGTTACCAGTGATTGAGTATCAAATGGTTTGTCATTCCTGAAACGACTAATTTAATTATTATTTGAAAATTATTTTTATCAGATTTGTTTTCTGATTTCAGCAACAATGGCGACTTTTCCCTTACCTTGCTGGCGCCTACGTTATGAAACATATTGGGGACCAACTATACCGAGACTTTGTTAGCTTCTCTTTGAGTCAATTTAATCCAGATGTGAGTCGGGACACCTTGGCATCAATGGGAATCGAAATGCATGTGCTCTCCTGTACAGCCAAACCAGGTAAGTTGTACTATAATTCCTTCAACTGATTATAAATAAATTCTTCTAATTTTTATAATATCCTATATTTCTTGCTCATAGTGTCCAGTTGGCTGGCCAGAGACGGAGCCCAAGAATGTCGAGAAGCGTGTGGAGGTCACGGATACCTGAGAGCAGCAGGAATCGGCCGAATCCGAGACGATAATGATGCAAATTGTACATACGAGTAAGTAGTAAAGACGATCATTTTTATTATTTTTTAACCAATCTCCTATAATTTTTTTGTAAATTTTAATCAAAGGGGTGACAATAACGTTCTCCTTCAACAAGCAAGTAACTGGCTCATAACCGTCTGGTCAAATCCAAAACGTCACGAAATGAAAGAAACAATGCCACTGAATACCTTAAGCTTCCTCCCATCAAAACAGGATTCTTTTACTTCTGCTTTGAACGGAACTTTCCAGTCACAAACTTTGGAAGATGTATTACAACCCGAAACATTGCTCAAGGCTTACAAATGGTTAGTGCTTTGGTTGCTTCAATCAACTTCAGAAAAGTTACACGCTAACCTTCAAGACAAAGATGCTTTTGAAGCTAGAAATGACTCCCAAGTTTACGCGGCGCGAACATTGTCAATTGCCTTTTTTGAGCATTACGCCTTGGAAAGATTTTACAAAGAACTTTGCTCGCCAACATCATTATCCCCTGAAGGTCTTCCATTACCACAGAATATTCAGCGAATTCTAATCAAGCTGCTTCTTCTATACGGTTACTGGAGTCTTGAAAAGCATTGTGCTACATTATACCAAGGCGGTTATCTTGATGGACCCAGAGGAGCAGAACTGATTCGCCAAGCGATTCTCCACCTCTGCACAGAAATCAAACACGAAGCTGTAGCCCTTGTAGATGCAATCAGTCCACCAGATTTTGTGCTCAATTCAGCACTTGGAAAATCTGATGGAAATGTGTACAAAAACCTGTATTTGTCCATGTCACAAACGCCTGCGGCTTTTGAACGAACCGGAGACTGGAAAGAGATTGCAAAGCGGCTTAAAGCCAATCTGTAACGGATTTCATCTTACGTGACATTCCAATTTGCCAGAAAAAAATGGGGATTTACATAAGTTTTTTTTCAAGTCCATCCAATTTATTTGCATAAACTTAAATAATATCACGTTCCATCTTATGCAAAAGGGGACAAAGGGGATTTTATCACAATTTTTTCTTTCTAAACTTCAATCAATCATCTTGTATCTCGTAAAAAATAAAGTAATAAGGGATTTGTCCTCAAACTTCTAAAGTCCCTGACGTACAAATAGAAATATGTGCATTCATTTAACACACATACTTTCGGTTTCGGCACATTTTCCAATTTAGGTCTGAAATTTGTTTGGTTGATGTCAAATAAGTAAATCCCCAATTTTTTCACGTCCCTTCAACTTCAACGCCACCATATATTTAAGT
>JAHZMX010001970.1:0-22948 GCA_027743895.1 Seira musarum | reverse complement strand
CGTTAACTTTTCTTAATACATAACATGTCATTAAAATATTTCTGTCATTTGCCATATTAGCGCAACCATAAGCTTAAGATTAAATTTAAATGATTAAGTAAGCGCAACTCTTACCTATCTAAATTGAATTTAGTAAGTCATTAAATTGTACAGCAGATGCTAACTTGATATGACCAAGCTTCATTTGTGCTTCACGACCAAGCAATAATATTTTCCCATTTTCAGTAATATTGAGTTTTACAGTAACATGCAGTAACGCTACTAGTTGCTCACAAAGTGCGGCACAATGACAAAATAAAGAGCGACATAAACTATCAACTCATTTTTCATTCCTACACTACCACATCTACCTACACTGAATTTAGAGTGAAAGTGGTAGAAAAATGTCGGAACAAAACTTGTAAAAGTCACTACACCTGTCGTATCAAGCCTCTTTACGCATACACAATCAGTCCCTCCACAGCAATCTTGAAATGCCCCAGAGAGATGGAACTCTTTGACAAGCAGAGTACCTCTACCGCCTACACGTTGTCCGGAGAGGGTTCCCAAGTTAATAATTGAAGACTGGCAGACTTTGCCAATTCTATTCCCCCAGATGATCCATAGCTGTTCAAAGTTGAATTGGCTGCATCACGAGCAGTGCGAAGTGATCTCGTGTAAAGCTTTAGAACTTGACAATTACACGTTACCGAAAGTGCAATGAAAATACCCTGAAGAGCAGAGCCACACGCATAGATTACCCAAGCAAGTTTCCATTTGAGGAACACGGCAGCAGCTCCGGACATTACAATCAGTAGAATGTACAACATAATTCTAACAAAAAGAAGTAGCTGAAGACGTCTTCTTCGGGTTGCTTTTTCTTGTGCCTAAAGAAAAACAATGTAGAAAAACATTTTAGACAAAAGAACTTAAGGTAGGTGAAAACAATGAATGGAATTTCGTGAATGCGATGTGCGTTCGCTTCCTATCCTTTCTTTTCTCACATTTGACACGACTCACGTTTCGTGCGTAGTGTAATAGTGTACCATATAAGAAATTCTTTCCTTCTAGAATTCCAATTCATTCGAAATTCGAGATTTTTTTCATGAAATATTCCAGCGTGCCCCTGGAACATTTCCAACAAAAAACCCTTGGTATATGACACACGCAATAGGTTGGATGAAATGAGTTTTACTTTTAATTTTTGGACTTAACTGACAAGAAAGCAACAATAGAACTAAGGCTTCATGAAAATGAAAAATTATAGCATTACAAAGCCAAAATTCAAGTAATTAAAACGTTTCTTGCATAGAACGAATTTACTTCATTACATTTTATTCACATGTTCATATAAAACTGTATCAGGTTGTGAAGTCTAAAAAAGCAGGATACATCCTTCTTTCCAGTTATCAGGCTAACCAATACAATCTCCAGTCTTTTTTTAAAAAGAAAGTCGAAACAAAAGTTGGTTAGTTTAAGAGTTTTAGTTGAATATGTGACTTGAGATCAACCACCAATTTTCTAAATGATTCATGCACGAGTAAACAACGTACATCAATAGATACTTCCAGGAATTTAAAATTCCAAAGCGATTTCCTTCCGCACATTAAACAAAACTTTGTCCAGTTGACTTTCAAAAAGGCCTTTTACAAACACATGAAAGTGACATCTAAACAGCAATAAACCAGATATACCAAAAATAACATCTCTAGTGGCAAAACATGCGAAATAAGCGAAGTGTAAGTGTAATACTTTAAGTTTCGTCACGGTCCTAGTCATGGCCAGTTTGTTTTTTCCTAGTCGTAGATTCTTTGTGTTGTTGTAATTGGCTTTCATTAAAATTCATGACACAACCAAAGCCCTTGGGAAGAACTAAATAATAAAAATCATACATACGTGGCACAACATTCAAATGAATCATTTTATTTGTTTTATATCCCCCATTGAACTTACAAACTTTTCAGGACAGTGCAGTCGTTCTTGGGCTCAAGCTCGAGAAAGAATGAATGCGTGTTTTAGTGAAAAATCGAGTTATTAACTTGAACAAATGAATTTTTCGCTGATTCATAATAGATATGTGTGTAAGCAAACAAGGAAAGATGGAAGAAACCCTTGAATATAATATTCCTTCTTCAATTTAAACTTTGCCAATTTTTATTTTTGTATGAGCACTGTTTTGCGTGGTCAGGATTTATTTTTTCGTGATTTTACTGCAGCAGACGCCAGACAAAATGTTATTGCAAGAGAAAACTTGGAAATATCCCTTGAAGCAGAGGTATTATATCAAATGAAAACTCCATTATTTGGTCAGATGAGTAAGAACGAGTGTAAACAAACGAATGATGGGCCTCTAATGAAATGGGAAACTGGTGGAGAAAAAAGAGAAAGGAAATGGCTTCAGCTTTCCACTTACGTACATACGTCTTCTTTTTTCTCTCATGTTGATGGATGTTCTAATACAACTTGGGATACGTACCCACTTTCCTACCTTCTTCATCATCACCACCACCATTCACTTTTTTTACCACGCTACCCTCATCTTCATTTCACCACGTAGCTGGTCCTATTTTTCTCTATTTGTACACAGAAAAGCTCTCTCTTTCCGGTAGAGTTACATGACCATATGAGTGAAGCTCAAATAAAGGGATTTACTCTTTCAAAAAAAAATACAAAAAATGGTGGCGCACACGTTTCAGTAATACTTACGAGGAAAGTAACCCGTTAGACACATTTGGGGAGATCACAATCCAATTTTTGAAGCCACATTTAAACTTTCCAGAGCAAAATGTTGGGAAAAGGTCCGTTATGCCATTAAAACATTTTAAGCGATACGTTCCAATGTTAATATTGCTTTCACCGTGTACAGGCTTTGGTTATTCTGTGTGTATGGTTCGAATTTGAGATAAATCATTGCTTTAAATATGCGAACTCTTTAACATTGGTTACACTTTAGTGCGCGTGAATCAAAGAATCAAAAAAAGTTCCAGTGAGTATGCCAAAAAAAATGTATCATTTATACTTAAGATCTAATAGTTCATTCTCAAATACAATGAACTTTAAAAGCAAAGCACTAATGCCATTAAGTATCGTTTCCATAACCCGTTAGACACATTTGGGGAGATCACAATCCAATTTTTGAAGCCACATTTAAACTTTCCAGAGCAAAATGTTGGGAAAAGGTTTGTTATGCCATTAAAATATTTTAAGCGATACGTTCCAATGTTAATATTGCTTTTACCGTGTACAGGCTTTGGTTATTCTGTGTGTATGGTTCGAATTTGAGATAAATCATTGCCTTAAATATGCGAACTCTTTAACATTGGTTACACTTTCATTGTACTGGTCCTGATTTTATTTTGTAGAAATTAAATTTTAAAAAAAAATAAAAAAAAAGTTTTTAGTGCGCGTGAATCAAAGAATCAAAAAAAGTTCCAGTGAGTATGCCAAAAAAAAATGTATCATTTATACTTAAGATCTAATAGTTCATTCTCAAATACAATGAACTTTAAAAGCAAAGCACTAATGCCATTAAGTATCGTTTCCAGTCAATCGCGTAACGGTATTTATAGCTAAACGGATTTTAAAGCATTCGAACAATTTTCTCATACAATATTGCCCACAGAATTCGAGAATGATATGCGAAATTGGATTAAGAGATCGCCTGAAATGTGGCTGATCCGTTACAGCCCTCGTTAGAAGTGGAGTACAGATTCCCCTATTCGCATCGTGAGGTAAAGAGAAATAAAAGGGCAGGGGGCCTAGGCCTAGGCCTAGACCAGTGTAGCATACTGCCATCATTTTTTCTCCTTTTCCCCAACTTGCAATTCGTTCCACTAGAGTAGCCACTTTTCGGCACAGGGCAACAAAAAAAGCATCTAAATGCTTCAATAAAAGTCGTAAAGTTTTATTTTGCTTTCTTCCTCAAAACTATAATAATACACGTCATTGAGGGAATGCTGTTTATTATGGAGAAAGTATCCACTGTTGCTCTTTTATGTTACTGTTGCTTTGTTGCTCCAATGTAAAGCTTGCAATAATAGTTGGCGGTGATGATGATGACGACAAAGCTCGTATTGTGATTGCTTTTGTGACAATGGCAAAGAATAAAATACAGGACAGCAGATAACATTACACCATATCATTGGCTATATAATTTTCATGCTTTTTTTGTTCCCTTATCCTCTTATCGCAGGACTTGCAATATTAAAAGGACGTGTTTAATGTAGAGGTAATAACTGATAATGCTTTGTCTCTTCTAATCTAGGCATGCTTAAATTACTATCTCTATCTGTGAGATGAAGGTAGTCGTAAAACTCGTAAATAATGAGCGCGTGGGTAGGAATAGGAATCTTGGTGATAAAGTTTTTGTTCTCGGAATGCTGTTATAGCACAAAATAATCCATTGTCTTCCCCGTTGTCATCAAATATTTTCTCAAGAAATGTCAGCGACAGTGACCACAAGTGTTTCTTTCCCAGAGACTATAGCACTTGTACTTATTCACCTACTTACTTGTTCCTTTTGTTGGTGTCCTGCTCCTCAGTTTACAAGTATTGTTTACCGCTTTGGTTTGGGTGACATAATGAGCACTCGTTATTTGGAAGAGTTATCGAGACTCCTAACTTTTGGAAAGACTTTTTGTGAGTATGACTAATTTGCTGTTCCACTACTCAAGCATTTTTATGCCTTCCTTTTCTGTATAAATATTTATGTGATGATTCCATTTGTTCTTTTTATGTGGACCAAAATTGGAAGAAATATGTTTGAGTTGGTTGTCAGGTTCATGAAAACGTATGACTGGATTTGACACTAACGATGTTGCTGCTGGTTATGACATTTTTTCTTACTATTAGTCAAAAGAGATAATGGGAGCATAATTCTGGAGCTCACAGTTTCACATAATAATACATTTTACTTTTACAACAATCATGTTATTATTGTCTCGAAAGAAAGTAGCTCATTTCTGTTTTAATCGTGCATCATTCAGCGAATTATGCAAATATTAAAATGTGAAACGATCGGTGCAGCGAAATTCAATTTCTCAAAACATTTTTTATAACTTTGAAAACGAGTTTATCTCGAAATATGAATCCATTACTAAATCAGTTTCTTGTACTACACTAACGGTTTTCTTCTTCATGTCCTGAACACATTTTAAATTGTAACCTGTAATCTGAACGTAATCTGAAGTATAGTAAACTTTTTTTTACCTTCCTTGATGGTGCAAACGCCGCAGCAACTCTGATTGCAATGGCTCCTTTCACCACATAGTAGATGGTCACAGCCAAAATTGTCCAGAAGGGAATCAAAAAGGTGAGAAAGAAAGTTTTGTTTGACGGAAACCAGCAGTTGTGTGGCTTCAGCTCGATTGCTGTCACTTCCAATTGTCCATTGTGACTCTGTAAGATTCAAATTAGACATGTCACTGTCAAATGCAGCACTGCAATGTTATCAATATTAAAGCGAACAATAAAGTTGTTCTGTTCCTCTGAAATCGTCATATCAAGCATTTATTTATGCTTCCAAGTTTTTAACGATCTCTTGAGATCAAACCCAAATTAGGGGTTGTTCTCATCAAACTACCCTATTCAAGATTTCACTGTATTTACTGCCCTTATTTTGGAGAAGTGGGCGTGGGAGGAAAATTCAAACATTTTAGCGGATTCCCAATATATACTTACACTCCATCGTACCGAAAAAGCTAAGCATGAACTTTTATCATCGAAAAAATCGTCTATCACATTAGGTGCGTCAAACTTTGTAGCCAAGGCCATGTTTAGCCAATCCATTATCCTGTCATCCTGCGCTTCTATTTGATGACAACCATTATTGACTTCGCGTGAAAATTCAACCTCTTCACTCTGGTTTTGCTGAAGCCTCTGGCTGAAGTACATGCTTGCTACACATCTCAAGTATTATCAAAATGTTTAAAAGCCAAAGCAATCCCGAAAAAGCTGCACAAGTTTTCTACAAGGTACTGCTACTATGTCTTCATTTCTCTTCTTCTTACATTTTTACCTTCAGAATTAATGCATCATTCATTCATCAACGTAATATATCAGTAAAGATACTCTTTCCGTTGCCACATTCGTCTAAATTATTTTACCTCCACCTTAGCAGTAGTCAATAAAAATTCGTATTATCTACTTTCATCCACTTTGATTGAATAAAATAAAAGTTTTCTCTTGGACAAGAAATACAAATAATAAATCAACTGTTCAAGGATATTATTTTCATTGCAATAGGAAAACGTGAGCTTTACGACTACAACACAATTCTCTGAATTCTCTGGCAAAGATTTTCCCCCTTTGTGATATAGCCACATTTCGGTAATTAATTTCAAGGTATCCATAATGAGTCTAGTGCATTACGTGGTAGCACATCATTACATATTACATTTGTTCAAGTGGGAATTGGAGTGTAGTGAAAAGGGCTGTTCACGTTTGAAAGCTAAATTATGATAAGAATTTGGACATAAGGACGAACCTGGACATAAAGAGCTCCTCCAAGTAATACGGCTGGTAGCCCCCATCCGAGCAGAGAATACTTCAAGAAACTGGCCAAAAGTGATGGTGGCGGACAGTCAATTAATCCGATCTGATTCTTCACAGTGTAGTAAAGATCATGTGTCGCAGCAAGCAACCAGCACACAACCGACAGGCGTGAGTAATGAAGCGCCAACGCCAGACTTACACATAGATCTGCGGCCTGCACAAAAAAAAAATAGAAAAACAAGCAAAAACTATTAGAGAAAATAAGAAAAAAAATTGAAGATGTTTTGCGGTCAACACGATGTCGCTTCGCCGTAAACCGATACTTATAGATAGATGCATATAGTAGTCATACATGCCTTCATGACTACTGATCAAACACTTGTGGTGCTCATGTCGGCGGAACTGAACGAAACTGACGTTTCATTAACATTGCTTTCCAGACCAGTAGAACGCTGCAGCAACATAGAATTGAGAGATGCCCTAAATCAAAACAAATAAAAAAGTCCATCGTTTTTCCATGCGAGCCCGTTTTTATACTTTATCCATCGTACACGCTTTAGAAACCAGGGCTAGTCTGTTGCGCCTTTTTTCTTGGAATAAGATAGAAGGGTGAAGTTACCACGAATTCCATTTCGTGCTAATGCAGGAGAGCCTCGTTGCTCGTAATTAATTATTTCGTGGATGTACAGCCGAACGACTTAGCAATTTCAATTCTATTTTATCGGACACGTTCTCATTTTCACCAAATGAAAATCATTATGTCTTCTGTTTCTTTCGTAAAATCCTCCTAGAAAAATTCTCACTTTCTCTAAAAAAAATCTCTACTTTCTCATGATGCCACAAGAGGGATGCGTCACGCTCATTTTCAGTTACAAGACATTCCGATTGAATCAAGTCTCTCGTGAGCCAAAGCAATATTATTAACTTTCAAAGCGAAAAGTTTGCACTTTTCTTGGGTACTTTTTATGGCAAATAGGTATGACTGGCTCCAACAGGATGAAAATATGAATTGAGGAAAATGAGACGCCATTCACATCATTACACTTCAAAGGATGTTACAAAAAAAAGTCCAGTATTTCATTTGCTTGTCATCAAACAAAGATGGGGAAAGTATGGCTTTATTGAAGCTGGCATATATTTTTTTCAAAAACTTTAACCCCAATAGAGTCATATAAAGTTTCCGTGCAAAGATAATAATAACATGCTGGTTTATTCGGGAGGAAAAGCATTAAAGCAGTAAATAGAAGATTCCACAGAAAAAGTGATAGCACAAAAAAAATATTTTTTTCAAAAACTTTAACCCCAATAGAGTCATATAAAGTTTCCGTGCAAAGATAATAATAACATGCTGGTTTATTCGGGAGGAAAAGCATTAAAGCATAAAATAGAAGATTCCACAGAAAAAGTGATAGCACAAAAAAAAAAGAATTTTTTTTAGCACTAATCCAAATGGCCGTCATCAAACCTCTTGGTATGATTCCTGTATTGTAGGGAGGGATTATACTTATACTAGTCTATGTATATTTCTCTAGCCACAATAATGGAATGTGAACATTCATTCACATTCACCTACTCAAAAGTCTTCAGGGAGAAACAACACTTTCACTCCTGAGCAAGAAAAAACATTTCAATCTAAAACTCTCATCTCACATCTGGCACGTTCATTATTTCCCATTTCCTCTGAGGAAGGAAAACTTCTTAAAATATGTAGGAATGTATGGCATTTTTTTGAAGAAAAAAAATCTCTCTGTAACCGCAAGGGGTCTTCCATCCCAATAATAATTTACTCCGTCCATCTCTCAAGTGGCAACTTGTGCCACTATATAGCAGTCATACAAATACATACACAGTTGGAAAAAGTAAAAGTAGAGATTCCATATTTCATACGAATGGTGTGAGTTGAGTGAGTGGAGAATATGGCTCCGGGAAAACATACTTTTCTTTCCTGGAAAGGAGTAAAAGTCAACTTTACTTACTCGAGTGAAGAGTAAAAAAGGAAAAAGGAAAGCATAATCGATGGAAATATCTTGTCATCTCCTTTTGTAAACATAAGTCGAGGGACTAGACTACATATACATTTATATCTTTACTTCCTCTCCGCATTTTTCTAAGCTGGCCTCCATGTGGACTCGTAAAAATTCATAAATCTGTCGTTCAAAAAGATTCTGAGAATTCGTTACACTTGAGGGACTAGACTACGTATATATTTATATCTTTACTTCCTCTCCGCATTTTTCTAAGCTGGCCTCCATGTGGACTCGTAAAAATTCATAAATCTGTCGTTCAAAAAGATTCTGAGAATTCGTTACACTCTTGTGTTTTTGCCGAAATGAAACTTTTTGGTATGTTTTATTTTTGGTTTAAGTGAGTCAGTTAGGACCCCATGTGAATTTTGGCTTGTAAAACATCTGGTCATTTGCTGAAGGCTGGACCACTGTGACAAGACAAGTTTGAGTGTAATTGAGAGCTCGTAAAACCTACTTTTTCTCGCAGGAAGCACCTCCAAATTTTTTAAAATAGGTGTAAACTTGTCAACATTCATTTGATTGGAGTATCTTGTACAGTTTACTGTTGCCAGTTGGACTTGTTATTACACCCTATAAAATTGACAACCTCTTTTAAAGGCATTTATTTGTCTTCGGGCAAAAATGAGGATGGTTGAGAGAAGCTCTTGAGTTTGTTACTTCAGTCCGTATTCTAACGGATTCAACGCTCAAGCAAGTTTTAAATCTTTCTTTAGGATCAAATCCGGAATATTTACAGATGTTCTTGGGATTAGAAAAGTTGAGTAAAACTAGCTCATATTACTATTTTCAAAAACTTAGAACACTTGGTAAATAGAAATGGACTTTGAGACAGCCAGAAACTTTATGTTTAACACAAAATGGTAGATTTTTTTCAGCTCTAAGCTCGGCTTGGTCTTTCTTTCTTTTTTTTGCTTTTACACCTATCCAGAAGAGTAACACAAATGTGCCTAGTATTTAGAATCGAAATGTGTAGTTCGCAACTGAACTACTCGCAACAATTTTTTACAGTTTATTGTAATTCCCAAAAAGCAAAGTTTCCTGCTTATCATCACCTTAAGCCTGGGAATTTAATAGGTGCCAAAGAGGTGGGCGAAATTAGGAAAGTTTTTAAAGTACTTTCGTCACTATTGTTGTCAACCAAACTACACAAGTCGATGACTCAACACAAGTCCATTAACAGTAAAACAATTCGGAACTAAAATCTAGCCCATTTCGATTTTAACACTTGTCTCAACCTCAACACATTTTTTTTATTCTTGGAAAGATATTTTCTCCTTTTATTTCGAGTAATGAAATTTCCTAAATATGGCGCCTACAATGATTACTCATGAATTTGTATTTGTTTACTCGTCATTTTAATTGCAGACAGAGCACATAGTATAAGTGTGAAAACGATTTACTAAATACGTCATGAATATAAGGAAGTTGAAAGTGTTTTGGAGCACATAGGAACTCTTGTTGCTTCCTTTGCTTTGCAGGTTTCAGGTAAGGTAAAGTTTGATTTCTCATTCAGTCATGATCACAGGAAAAAGGCTCTTGTGTTTGCAGAACAAAAGCGAGTAGTATAATAGACGGGAGATCCACGTGTATGGTATTAGGTCTAAGCAAACAATGCGAACTCAATACGCTGCAATTTTCATTCCTGAAACGAAAAGTTTGAAAAGGATTCAATATTAAACCCACTTCAAAAATTGAAACACTTCATTTCCTTTTTTTCTTAAAGCAATATCTCCAAACTCTTCTGGGGTGTCTTGAAACACCTGAAACACAAAAGGGTTTCATGCAAAAGTGTTCAATTTATGTGTTTGTTTGTCCTATTTCGATTTTTCCTCTTCATAAACAAGTAGAAAGGAATCTGGAATCTAGGAATTTCATCTGAGTTGATAGCATTTTTGATAAAAGTCATTTCCTCTACTTTCTTTTTAAGATTTAATAGATCCCTTGAATGAAAAGAACCCAAGGACATTTTTCCGTACAGCTAGCGTTTGCATTCGGTCTCACGTTTCTTTGATGACGCTTGTTCTATGGTCTCGCTCATTTTCATTGTTTCCTTTTCATTGTAACTTGCCATTTTTTTCTTTCATTTTTGTTATTTTTGGGTCAGATTTTATTACTAGTTGAAGTACGGTGAAATCACGGAGATTGTTACAGCACAGAGGAACGGAAATGGAAGATTTGGAAAAAAATACAACAGCAATTCTCTTTTACACTTTTGGGCTTATTGAAAACAACAAATCTACTTATTTGTAGTTCTCTGTTCGACTGTGCGCTAATAATGAACTGTAGTTTACTTCAGTTTCCTCTTTCATTCTCTTTACAGCGCAATTCCACTGAATCACTCGGCACAGGACATAAAATCTCTGACTAGAACTCGCCAACTTGATTCAGTCGCATAACTTTCAAAAACATTAAACTGGCCAAAAGAACTTCCAGGAAAAACAGGAGAAAAAAAGAAGAAAAATTCGTTAAGACAAATCTCAGTCCTTTGTTTCATTTATTATGGCTGCTATAAGACTCCGGCAGAATGAAATTTTATTTGCATCAAGATCAAAGTTGTGTACCTTTCTAGGTAACTTAGTTTTCGAGTCCGAAGGATTTAAGCATTCCATCGACAAGAAGTGAATTGAAGGAACATCCGTATCAACCTCACTCATTTTCAAGTTTGTCAAGTAGCGGGATAAATTATAATGGGTCCGCTCAATTTGTCCGTTTGCCGCCGATCTAGATACCTTTCAAACCAGTCAACATGACAATAATTGCAAAATGCACAAAGTTGAGGTTTTCAGTCTAAAGTTACTACTTATACGTTCTCGCAAAAGTGGACTAGGCAACTGAAATTGCAAGTAATATTTATATTCGCCGCTGAATTTACCTTAGTTTTTTCTCTTCCAGCTACGTTACAATAGCCGTGTAACACAATTATTATTTTAATGCTTTTAGCGAGAACAACGTTGCGTTCTCAAAGTAGAAACTGAAACGAACTTCTAAACAAGTTCGAATACGAAAGAAGAAAAAATGTGAAACAGGATTTACTCCGAAAATGTCACGTTTCTTTTCCTAGATAAAAGGGGAAGGAAGAATAAAGAGGCCAACAAAGTAATATAATGTGCTGGTGGATGCAGTCGCCAAAAAACGCACACATCGCATCGCCTTCAAAAATGGACAGAGGAATGGAATACAATATAAAAGTTGAAAATTGCGCCTAAGAGGCAGAATTTTGAACAGAACAGAGATTTCTTCCATGCCATTGGTATTTGCGAGGAAAACAAATAGAATGGGAGCAGCAGGTCTTGGGTAGAAATACTCATCACCACCACGTCTACTGTAGCAGTGGTACATGTGGCAATAAAAAATCCTTTTGATGCCGATTGTATCAGGGAGAAAGCAATCGTGTATTTATTTAAAAGAGATGAAAGAGCAAATAAGAGGTGATATTGCTTTCGCTGTGACTCTCTAACGCAATAGATTTCAGTCACGTAGACATTTAAGAGCGAGAATGAAGCAGGCACTCACTATCATAATGCATAATGTGGCCATATCAAATGCTTCGTGCTATGGTTGATAGGACACCTACGTATAAATCAGAGGTTTGTTTGTTTCCGATCCATATTTATCGCCGCGCTGGTATTAGTACCAGTAGAACTAGTTCATTGAAAACGCAAGGAAGTATTGCGCCCGCTGCTGAAGCAATCTACCACGGCCACGGCGATGATGATGGTCATGTGACGATGTTGCTTTATTACCGCTTTCATCCCTCACGGCAGACAACTATTTCATGATTAAAAAAGCTCTGCCGCTATTTTTTATCGAAAGTGAAGCAGGAGCTATTGTTGCTTCCAAGAGATATTTTGCATTTGCATTCATATCAAATGCTTCGTGCTATGGTTGATAGGACACCTACGTATAAATCAGAGGTTTGTTTGTTTCCGATCCATATTTATCGCCGCGCTGGTATTAGTACCAGTAGAAATAGTTCATTGAAAACGCAAAGAAGTATTGCGCCCGCTGCTGTAGTAAACGACCACGGCGATGATGATGGTCATGTGACGATGTTGCTTTATTACCGCTCTCATCCCTCACGGCAGACAACTATTTCATGATTAAAAAAGCTCTGCCGCTATTTTTTATCGAAAGTGAAGCAGGAGCTATTGTTGCTTCCAAGAGATATTTTGCATTTGCATTGATGTGGTGTGATGGAGGAGTAGGGGGATCGGTATACCATATCCGCGCGCTGGAAAAGGATCACTACACACAAATAGATGCCGAACAACTGCAATTAATCTTCAAGTAAAAGAGAGTGAGAAATGAGAAACGGGATGTGAATAGTAGGCAATGCGGAACCGTGTCTCGATTGCGAGAGCAGATTATTTTAGATGCTCTTTCTCCCTGTATATTTCAAATCACCCTTCTGAGTTTCCTTTCTACAAGAATTTTCATTAGTTTATCAACGCTTATTTTGTCGACAATACATACGTATTGTTCTTATACTTTTAGAAGAGCTATAGAGACAAGAAGTTGTTAGTTTTCCGGGAAATTATACCTTTCTTTTATTGATGTCAGTTTAGCTTTGAGCCCTAGCCATACCTGGAAAAAATCTAATTACCCCTACTGGTGGAGCATANAGTGAGAAATGAGAAACGGGATGCGAATAGCAGGCAATGCGGAACCGTGTCTCGATTGCGAGAGCAGATTATTTTAGATGCTCTTTCTCTCTGTATATTTTAAATCACCCTCCTGAGTTTCCTTTCTACAAGAATTTTCATTAGTTTAGCAACGCTTATTTTGTCGTCAATACATAAGTATTGTTCTTATACTTTTAGAAGAGCGATAGAGACAAGAAGTTGTTAGTTTTCCGGGAAATTATACCTTTCTTTTATTGATGTCAGTTTAGCTTTGAGCCCTAGCCATACCTGGAAAAAATCTAATTACCCCTACTGGTGGAGCATATCTAGAATGGAAAGTCACTCGAGTAAAGTTAAAAGCAAAATACGTCAGTCGGAACCTGTATTCACAAAATGCTAATCAATACGCAGAAAAACATTGCTGAAAAGATTGACGTCGAAAATGCACGGTTCAATTTATGGCAGCCCTTGCTCCCGATAATTTTGACATAAACACGAACATAACATTTTTTTGAAAAGATCGACGTCGAAAATGCACGGTTCAATTTATGGCAGCCCTTGCTCCCGATAATTTTGACATAAACACGAACATAACATTTTTTCACAAGAGTCAGAGCCTTTCAATTTAAGTTGATGTCACTTGGGGATAGTAATGGCTTTCGCTGAAGATGAAGAGAAAGGTAAAAAGCCTTTTCCCGACATCATCCATCGTAAACAAACGTTTTAAACCCTTTTGATTTTTATTTTAAGCACACGCACAAGCATCCATAGTTTTTGCAGAAAACCCTTCCTGACTTTTTGGCATGGGCATACATATTTTCTCGGTTGCAAGTTGGCCAGGAAAATGTCAAACTGCCGAATGAGGAAAACCTATCGTTCCTTTTTCACTGCCTCGTTTCCTCAGGGACACGACACAAGGCAGAGTGACTGAATGATTTTCTTTTCTGTTGCGGCTACCGTACTGATAATCGTGAAAGAACATTAGAAACGTTTGGCGGACATACCATTGATACCATACCATACATTATCTCACGCTTGCCTTGAACCGATTATTTCATACGGTCAAAGAAATAAGTTGAGCATGTCTTTACATACCTAAGTCAAGTATCTAAAAAATGAAATGTTCCATGTATCAATACAAACATTTTCACTTTGCTGTCCCCAAAAATAGTATAAATTGCAATAAAAAACATTCCACAATCAGTCTTAATTTTTCATAAAATATTTCATACAAAATATGTTCGTCACAAGACACAAGAAAAGCAGACACCTATATTCGTCATGTTACTTTACTTCAAGCATATTGTTTCCTGACACTGGTGTACTGAAACTCTCAATCTTTTTTATCCGTAGCCTCCGGGAAAATCGTCTTCATCTTTTCTTCCACGTTGTTCCGAAATAAGGGTGTAGCAAGTCAATATATCACATTATTTCAAAGCCTAGCAAGAGAAACATTATCTCAGTAAGAAAAGCTTATTGCTGGATTTTCGATGAAAAGAGAGGCACAAACTATTGCATTCTGCCAACCAGGAACACGCCGTTTTCCGAACAAAAGAAAAAAGAAAGAACAATTCCTACAAAAGAAGAAGTCTACTGGCGTAGATATTGGTGCTCGAAAACTACTCTACCGGTAACTTCTCCTCACAGTTTTCTATCAAACTGCCAGAGAGTTAAAGACTCCTTGTGATGATATAATAGTAAGAACGTCTTGTTCTTCCATCTCATTTTTAATGGATGCTCACTCATTCACTCGCGCACTCACGATCATGATCAGTGCGTAATGTAATACGAGAAGAAAAAGAAAGAGACGCATTATTCCCATTAGCTCTGCTTTCCTTTTTGGAATGAAAGAGACCGGAGATGCCAATTTCACGGTAACCTAACAGCATTTCCTATCTTTTGTTTCTTGAAATATATCGAAAGATTTTTATGTACAGGTTTTAAAAGATATCAGGTTCGTTTACCCTTCCTTCGTTCATATGTTTTGACAGCACGAAAGAGGAAAAACAACCGACTTGCCAAGAACAGCCTCCTGCATTTTTTCCTTTCTTTCCTGAAACTGAATTCTCATACGTTGTTGACCCACAGCAAAGTTTCCTATGCTCGCGGGCAAGCAGGAGATCTTCTAAGAAATATAGGATCAGAAAATACTGTAGCCTTTTCTGTCTACATGTATTAAAAGTAATTCCAACAGTTTAGTGTTGCAAATTAATATGGAAGGGAAAGAGTGATGTCTTCAAAGAATTTGATAAACTCAAGCTTTTCCTCACGTCTTTCCTTAAAATGCAAGAAACGGTGAAGCTTTCACTTTTCCCCTTGAAGAATTTTCCGTTCCTTAATTTTATGCAAAATTTGAATGCATAATTTAGTAGTTTTTACGTGTTACTATACCCATGATATTCGCACCTTACTGAAAAAGTGGTATGGTTTAAGCTTTAGCTTGAGGTAAGGAAGCGCAGCGGAGCAACATTTTGTTTTTTCGCGTCACTTACCTTTCATCGTGTCAGACTGGAGACCTTTTCATATTTCCAGTTCAACTTTTAAATGCCCGTGGATCATAAAATGCTCATGCCACTTTACCCTATTAAAAGGTTAAATGGACCTAAAAACGTAATTTTACACCTTGACGCGATTTCTATATGATAGACACGTTAATGCTTACAAAATGAGGAAGGATGTTGGGAGGAAAATGTCAAGATGTAAAATATATGCTCGTTCATGTCGAAATCAAAGTAGACACGTGCAAGTACTTACTTTTCTGCTTTATATTTATACTTCGTATTGCTTTAATCTTTAAAATTCCTTGTTAATTTGTTGCATGTATACGTAGTGTTTACGAAACAGCCTAAAGTAATATCATGAGGTATATTTGAACGTTGGTTTTTCATTTTCTAAATGGAGTCACTTCTTCATTACACAAAGTTCCCACGATTCTTTTTCTTGCGTTATTGTGAGGCTTACAATGGATCCAACACGGTTCTCAAATTCATGAATACATTTTGTAACAAATATATGTGATGATGATGATCTGGTTTGATTCTTCTACTTTCATTATTTACGACAATTTTCCATTTTAAGCAATTCTGGCACCAATGTTTAATTCAACTAATTTTGCTCATTTGAAAAATGTACTGACAGCAGACAAGCTTAGATCTTCTACTTTCATTATTTACGACAATTTTCCATTTTAAGCAATTCTGGCACCAATGTTTAATTCAACTAATTTTGCTCATTTGAAAAATGTACTGACAGCAAACATAGCTTAGAGCTTACTAACTTCACACATACGTATTTAGGTTTTCTGCAACCTTTTAAAATATACGACAAAGTTCATTCAGTCTCTACAAAAAAAGAAGAAAAACGATTTGCCAGAGAAAAGTTTAGGAGCTATCGCGTTAAAAATGCATCAAATGATTTATGGAAAAGGCGTTCACTCGGCAAATTCTTTTCTAAATTAGCATCCTTCTTATTTTGACACTTTTAGTAGGATCTTTTGCAGTAAAAACGCAGAAGAAATGTAGCAGAAGTTGGGACTTAATTGCGATTTCGGTTGTTCCAAAACTTTGTAGACCTTAAATATATTTTCTGAATTGATGCATACATATTAGCTTGAGAAAAGGGCTGCCTGAAGAAAGATTTAAACTAACCATGAAATATCTGCAGAGTAATAAAATAGTAGGAAAATAGAGTTATGAATAATTAAATCTCACTTTCTTGTGAAATAAATGTTTCGTGGAGCAGATACACATGTCCTGAAAAAATTTACAACTTGGAGTGAAACTCGAAACATAAATCGTTCTCTTGCGGACAGATGGAAACAAATATACAGTTTTAATGCTCCTAACATGAACAAAAACTGGCCATGAATGGGTTATAAATTTCTGAAAAGCCTTTGCGACAAACCTGAACTCCACCGGCTCCCACGACGTACAACAGTTGGGTGAGAAATAAAGCGGCCAACAAATTCATTAGGGTTGTTCCAGCCACACTCCTCAGGTCCGAGAATAAACTGCAAAATTAGAGAAAATTTAATTTAAAACTACTTTGCTATCTGCAATTTTTATAAACAGCACATACGTTCTTTATGTAAAGTTACTTTTGGTGAAATGCAATTAACGCAAGTGTGTAGCTTCCCTTACGAAATCAATGTCCATAATTATACAAACAGCAAAGAATATTATGAAGCTTTAGCTATCAATTTAAGCCTAACTTATTTTACATATTTCCATGCCTTATATATGCCAATTTATGCACAGTTATAATAATTTTTTAGCTAACCTAAGCAAAAAAGCATGATCAAATAGGAAAGAAAACAATGAGTAATACTATTGCACATTGTTATTGCACAATATGCCTTCATATTTTCACCTCAAATAGCAAACATTTGTATTTACATAAAGCGGCCAACAAATTCATTAGGGTTGTTCCAGCCACACTCCTCAGGTCCGAGAATAAACTGCAAAATTAGAGAAAATTTAATTTAAAACTACTTCGCTATCTGCAATTTTTATAAGCAGCACATATGGTCTATGTAAAGTTACTTTTGGTGAAATGTAATTAACGCAAGTATGTAGCTTTCCTTATGAAATCATAATATGAAGCTTTAGCAATCAATTTAAGCTTAACTTATTTTACATATTTCCATGCCTTATATATGCCGATCCACAGTTATAATAATTTTTTAGCTAACCTAAGCAAAAAAAGCATGATCAAATAGGAAAGAAAACAATGAGTAATACTATTGCACATTGTTATTGCACAATATGCCTTCATATTTTCACCTCAAATAGCAAACATTTGTATTTACACATGAGATGATGAAAAAGCCAACTCGGATGATAAGTAACCGAAAAGAGCTGTATCTGACTGTACAAACAACAAGATATTCCTATTGCCTGTCACGCTTTCAACCATGAAACACTCCCGTGAGTGAGCAAACAAACTCAACATAAAAGCTATTCAAATCAGAGCTAGAGAAAGTAAACCCGGCACGAGGATGATATTATATAAAATGAGTAATAACGACAGTAAGATAAATTAGCTTTGAAATTTTGTGAGACGTGACGATGTTATGATACGATGATGCTCTATGCTGATAGTTTTGAGGCAATCCCATAACTTATTTCGAACGTACCATCCTATTTGCCTGGAAGGGAAATCTTTGTTTTTATTTGCTTTCTGTGGCCTTAGCTTTATGAAAAGAGGGATAGGGGAACGAAACGGCGAGTGAAAATGACGTTGGTCTTGGTACTGCAAGTTGTTTCATCGTGCCACTTCTAAGATTATTATTAGTGCACGTACCTACATTTTAGTCTTTCATTCGAATGAATACGTAGTACTTTGGTGGTTCTCATGCCCTTGAAGTACATTTATCTGTTTGGCCAGGTCTCCTCTGTTGACAGATTTATGACCACCTTGTGCTTACAGACGCCAGTTTGACTTGGGCAATAATGAGCACATCAAATTCTTATCATCATAATTACTTTGTGTATGAGGAAGATAATACAAAATAAAACGCCACCAGAGTTGAGTTGCCAACAAAAGCGTTAGCATTACTTCATTACTTCCAAATGCTTTGAAGATATGAACATTTCCACATTAGTAGAAATATGAAAGGAAGATAAGCAAAAGGAAAGTCTTTCTTTTTAATAACAAAGTCTAAATTCTAAGAAAAGTAAGGCCTGGTTTTGGTAGTAATCACGAAATAGTGAAGTAACGACTCCCTTCCGTGTTATGAGTGTCAAAGAGGGGAGATGGAAAAGGTAAAAAAGATTCACATTTTCTTCCTTAATGGCATGTACATAACTATCTGCATTTTTGTATTATTCACATGTGCATGGAAAGGATTCCATACTTCTCTAACCATATTCTGACACGTTTTGCATTCTACTTTTCTGTTCTAACCTGGTTATCATTTGATCGTCAAAACCACGAAGAAAATTCCACTGCTCTGTTTTTACATCCAATGCATTTTGCAAACTTGCACCCGCTTCTTTTAAACTTTTATGAGAGCTGGCAAGACAAGCAGGCGGCTCATTCACATTCGCAGGCAAAAATGAAAATCTCATTAGTAGAAGATATCCCAAAAGAGTGGATATAGAAATATGCTTCCTGCACTTCTACTTTTTTTCTGCCACTTGAGTCATCCTTAAAACACAAACGAACGAAACAGAGAGTGAGAATGGAATCAGAAGTATTTTTGGATAAAAAACATATGATGAGAAGAAGAAAAATTACTACGCTGTAAAAAGTACTACTGGGACCTCATTTGTATCACGTTACAGAATAAAGTCATCTTCAGGCGAAGTACCTATTTATCATCCCCATATTTTACAGCAACACCCAAAGCATTTTTCATGGAAAAGGAGAAAGTATTTTCAAATGAATGTAAAAAAAGTGTTGTGAAGCAAGGTTCCCTTGCTTTCTCTTCTGCCAGCACTGAAGCATCTACCACGTCGGCCGTTCTTCCACTTACGTAAACAGGATGCCAAGTAGATAACGTAACATGGTGAATAATGTATGCGAGATAGAGCAACAAAAATATGAAAAAGTTTAGCAAGAATGTTAAGAATTTCATCATACAAGGTGATATAGGGATGTAGAATTGTTGCAAAAGTCTACATTTCCCCCATGTTTTCCTCGTCGTGTTCATTTCCCGGAAAATGAGGAAAGGTATAGTGCGACGATATAATATATTATGCAGAGATAATTTGCATTATCTTAGGAACATACTCTTTTATCATCTTTAAAGCATTCATCTTTTGTAGCGTAATGTGGACCCATTTTTAGTTATTTGTGAAGATAATGGGATAAAGAGATAGCTTCCAGTTATGCAATCATGTAGAAAAGTTCGCCAGTCAGACAGCAGTTCTTTTATAAAGCAAAATAGTGAGAATTGTTGTTGAATTTTTTTTCAAAATAATGAAGAAAGTATATGGCTTCTCTTTCTTTTTTCACCCTAAATGAATTTTAAAATTTGTTATATACATACTATTTTTTCCTTTTCAAATTCAAAGAAAGGAATAGAGTCTTTCGTGAAAATTATATTATGCCTTTCAAGGACTTAACCACGAAAGCTAATGGGTTTATTTAATGAAGTACCACTTGAACGTTGCCTAATCTAATATGGAATGGGGTCTTAAGAATTCATAAAGGCCAAATAAAGAAGCATTATTGAAGTTTTTGATGATGACCTTTACAAGTTTCAAGTAAGTAGACGGTGCTGTGTACGCCCTAAAACTTCTCGTCTTTGGCAATTGCAAGAGAAGGAATTTCCTCTTAATGTTCTCACGTCATTTGTTTGTCGACAAAAATTTAAGAAAACAAGTTCGAATAATTAAAAAGACTTTTCTTTAAAATTAATTTATTTAAGGATTCTAAAGAATTAAACGCAAAACCAAGGACAATCTTTTTTTATACCTATACCTTTTGCAAAAAAAAATGCTACAATTATTTACAAGTTTCCGCTGTAGGCAATTTATGTAACGAAATGTGCAAGTGGGCGTAGAACTTGAGACAGATCTGGTCCAATAGCGAGAAGAGCTAGAAACAACCTCGTCTTTATTATACTATTACCAAGGCTTAAAAATCACAATTCAATGAAAGTGTATTAGAATACTCAGTATTAGGTTGTATTCGCCGGATTTTCGTAACTAATATATTATACTTGCCATTCATTTCTGATTATGATCGAAATCGGATCAGGGAGTGCTTTTAACTGGAAACATCTGCTTGGGAGAGCACGTGTTTTACCTAACGCATAATATATGTTTTTTTTTAGGAAATGTTCCATATTCAGTATTAGGTAGTATTCGCCGGATTTTCGTAAGTAATATATTATACTTGCCATTCATTTCTGATTATGATCGAAATCGGATCAGGAAGTGCTTTTAACTGGAAACATCTGCTTGGGAGAGCACGTGTTTTACCTAACGCATAATATATGGTTTTTTTAGGAAAACGGATATCTCATAACTCACACCGATAAAACACGAATCCCACTACCATACTTCGAAATATGGTACATAATAAAATAATAATTTAAATAATTGTCAACTGAAGCAAATCAGTTCAGCTTTAATTTATATTTTTGTACGCAGTTCCTAGAAAGCTATGCAGAAAAATGTTCAAACGGTTTGTTACGTTACACGTTAGACAAATAATATTAAATGAACTGAACTGACGACAGAGAAGTAGGTTCGATGCGAGTTATCCGACAGCAATCATGTTCTGCTTTTTAAACGGCTTTACCTTCTCCGTTTACTTAATACCCACTTTTATTTTCAAACCATCTGCAGGAAATCCTGAATTTCTAAAAAGGAAATATTTGTGAAAAGATGGAGGTGGAATTACAAATTCTTTTCGATTTCAGAAAATAAATACGAAACACAATCATGTATTCCCAACTCATACAAAATGAAAGAATTAGGTTATTCCATTTCCCGTTGTGTAATTTAATTTCCAGAAAATCTTTACAAAAGCTTTCTCCATTTTTTCCACGTATGTACACTTTTTTATGTAATTAGGAAGTTGGATAAAGCCCTAAAAATTTCAAAGAGATAAAGAGGAAAAGGAAGCTGATTTAAATGACGAGAAAGTCGTATGACTAAATCTAAATCTTGTTTTGAATAAAAAGTTCTTATCGCCAACAAAACTTTTGCTGCTACCTATCTTAATCTTACCTGTCTATCCATTTATTTTCCCCATGAGCGCTTCTGTCAGGCACTGCGGTCTTTTTGTACGAACGTCATGAGCGGAGGGAGGGTGTAAATTCGATGACAACTTTCTTTTTTTAAAATTAAAAGAACTTCCATTCACATTATCACTGTGTAAAAATCTTCACAGAAGTTCCTCTTTCTAAATACAGCCACTTTATCTTAAGATACTAAAACGTACTATGTAAACGTATGCAAATTAAAATTACAACACGAGTTTCTAAAACATCTCGTGCTTTCAGGAAAAACTAAATGAGTGGCACAATTCCGTAAAAAAGCGAATTTGCATATTTCCAAAAAGAAAGCAAGCAAATAATCAGATTCATTTGCATAATTTTTATTTGCTGTCACCATACTTTTATTCGCTCTTTTCTTAGCTTCGTTGGTTCAGACAAAATTTTGGACAAAAGAATTTTGTATGCACGGGAGAAAATACTCAACAAGATACACGTTTTAACTTTTTTGCAATAAAAAATAAGCTTCCTAAAATGAAGGTAAGGACGGTGAGAGTGGGCGACCTGATGAAGCGAAGGGCCCTTTGGGCCACAAGAAAATGACTTCCCAGCGTGTGAAATGTTGGTGGCACATAGGTCGCGTGTATTTATTGCAGACATGAGGAAAGTCAGCCATACATTCTCATACTATGGACGTTTTCTTTAGCTTACCTGATAGACATCAGAGGGAAAACAAATTAATGTGGACGGAATAATGAAAGTAGTTTAGAAGGAAGGAAAAGTTTTCTTTAAAAAAGTTTCAAGCTGATCCTCGAAAAAAGTGGCAGAAAGCTGCCTAGAATAATGATGTAGAAATATAAGAAGCTCGCCAAAACCAGGTATTCTCAACAGGCGGGGAATATTTTTTATGATTTACGCCAAAGTCTTACGGATTCCTATCATTGAAACGAATGTGAGGTACGTCTTTGAGATGATTTTAAAGGGTTGGCTCTAGTTTTAGGGTTCAGGCGGTAAAGGATAAACATAAATAAGACTGTAATATTGCGTAATTTAGATGGAGGTGATGTAAGTAAGCATAAGTTTACAAAAATACACACAGAACTCATCATAATGTTGATGCTGATTTAGAGGAAGAGCTTAAGAAAGAAGGATCTGCGGTT
>JAHZMX010001969.1:0-10044 GCA_027743895.1 Seira musarum | reverse complement strand
AAGAAAAAAAATGAAGATGAGAGGAAGCTATTTATAGCGCACATCTTAATGACAACGACAACCTGATTCCAATCCATTCTCAAACTCGACTCGAAGAAGAAAACATTATTTTTGTTAAAGAGGACCATAAAAATGGAGTAGCCTTCCAAGTTAAATGAAATCGAATGACGTAGTTTTTTTTCCATTCACCATCCTCATTCCTGGCTTTGGCTTGGCTTATGCAATTGAGACAAATAATTTTTGAGTGTAAAAAAACTCCTCCTTGAAATATGAATGTACTTTGAGTCTTCCGAATGAAAAATAAATGAAACTAATTGATCCTTTTTTTTTGAGTTTTCGCTTTGGCTCATATGCAATTTCTATTCCAACTTACTAACTTGTTTTTCACCGATCATCATCATCTTCATCATTCCCATCCCAAGTTTTTTTCTTAATGGAGATAAATGTGAACAGCTTGTGTTTTTTGATTTGACACTGGATTGGTTTTGGTTTTGGTTTCGATTTTTTTGGCAAGGAAGTTCGTATCATGACATGACTCATGACATGATTCTCTCATTCCGTGTGATTGTGATTTACATTCACTCACAAGTAATCTATGCGGTTATAAAAGTCGGACTCAATTTTCATAAAATATAATGTGAAGGCAAAGCCAAAGCCAGACAAGTCCAATGTCTAAATTCACTTTGACTTGGAACTTGGAAGATAATTCGTGTTTGTTCGACTCCTGGATGGATTTTTTTTCTTTTGGTGACAATTGGCTGATGTTGATGAAAGTGAGATTGAGATGCAATTTTCATAGCAATTTTCCTTACAGCTGCGCAAACTTGTGGTTTTTATGCATTCCAACAGTCTCAGTGGAATGGGTCTAATAAAAATGAATGAATATCTGAATACAATTGAATTGACAATGACAAAAAAACAGAACTAAATCCGTCGCACCGTTATTTTCGCTTGGGTGTCCATAATACTCAATGTGCAGATTTACTTGCATTATTCATTGGAATGTTGACGTGAAATTCTGTTTGACACTGAAGCTTAAATAAAAATTGATGTAGGTGTAGGATTAGAGGCTGCATTGTGGGTGGGCCCACATTTACAATTACAATTACAAATTACGAATATTCGAAGCAAGTGCAATGCAAGTGTGTCTTGATCGTTCGATGAATGAATGAATTAAGGAAAAGGCTGCTACTGCTGCGATGGAATTGAGCGGATGTCTGTGGCTTGGCTTGGCTTTATGGCTGTGGCAGTCGAGTCGTAAATGATTATCCTTCATCAGACTCGACTGGAGACAAAACAACTCAATTTCTCAGTCAATGTAATGGCCCATTCTCATTTGCAAACTTTTGAAGAAGAAAAGTAATTCGAATATTTGGAAATTGGGTTTTTTCTGATGACGCCATCATTATTACCATTAAATAAGACTTAATTTAAAGTTTGGAGACATCTCCAAAAAAATATCTAAATCTGGTGAATGGAAACTTCTTTATGGCTATGGTAAATCATAATTGGCCACAAAGAAAAACAAGTAATTTGTGAAAAAAAGAAGGCAATTTTATTTTACTGGAGTGCGTGGAGAAATATTGAAGATTCATCATTCTTTAGACTCGTGTGCTTGTGTGGGTCGAAGTTCATTTTCATTTTGATTACTTTGAAAAAAAAGAAGATTATTTTAACTTGATCTTGAATTCTCATCAATATTGGATGATGGAAAAATGAGTACATTCCATCGCTTTTCTACTCTCGACCTGTTGAACGCATCATGAATGATCATGATCATAATCTCTAATTTTGATACACATTCCTTCAGTAAGCTGAGCGGAATCAGTTATTTTTTTGCAGTTTGTAAAATTAGATTCCTTTGAGGAACGGAGGAAAAAAGAGCTTCAGGGAATCACAAGTCCCTCCATGTCTGTGTATCCGATGTAGTTCAAAAGGATTGAATGAAAATTACCATGAATCTCCCACAAGACCAGATTTCCTTTTGATGTTTTTTTCTTGACTTGGACATGGATTATTTTTAATTCCTCTTCTTTTGAAACTAACCTACGCTCACAGAAAAATTGAGAAAGGAATACTGATCGAAATTATATAGCAAAAGATTTTTTTACTATTCACAATTTGCATATTGCATGTCCCACAAAATTCCATTTGGAAAAAAATGCATTATTTCATGCACACATGGAATGTGAATGCACGCACGCATACGTATATTGCATTGCATTGCATGCACGGCAGTGGCACGAAAGAACTTTGATTTTTAAGTCCGATTTTTGTGACTGGGCTGGATCTGGATTTAGATCGCGTGGTTTCTGGTAATGAAAATTAAAATGAATTTAATCCAGGTATTCAGAGAAAAAAAAAAACATTGCATTCTTATACTTCCCTGTAGGTTTGTTTTTAAGGAATTTGCAAAAATTTTGGTTCTTGCAGTTTTTTCCCTGTCATTTTCGCACTTTTAAAACCGCAATCACATCACAATCACAATCAGATTTCCTTCAGTGTATCGTAATCACACACGCTTTGTTACTTTGGAAATTTCAGCAAATGTAGATTTCTCCATGTCCGTCTGTCTGTCTTGAAAAACAGCCACAAAAAATAAATGCATATTAATTCTGTAAATTTTATTTTTTTAAATTTTTTTCAGCTACGTATTTATAGCAATTTTAAAACATTTTATTCCAGTCCAAATTTGTTGGATGGTGATAGTAACTTGTCGATTGTGGCTTGGCTTGGCGTGGTTTTAGTCCTGTCCAGTCCATGTTGTTTTTGGAATTTGACTGTTGAATTAACGTTTTCTTTCTCTTACAACATAATTCATAAGCGGCCGAGCTAATATTTTTAACATTCACAAAAACTAGTTTAATGTGAAAATGTGGGCACGCTGCATGACAATTTTTTTTTTTCGCAACAGAACTGTGCTTAAGTATGCTTGTG
The DNA here is from genome assembly GCA_027743895.1 of Seira musarum. Taxonomy (NCBI): domain Eukaryota; kingdom Metazoa; phylum Arthropoda; class Collembola; order Entomobryomorpha; family Entomobryidae; genus Seira; species Seira musarum. Next base: position 7,107 of record JAHZMX010001969.1, on the reverse strand, counting down.
CTACATACTACATTACTCAACAGCCTTAACCTTTTCTACGGCTTCTTCGTCATTTATTATTTTCAATAGGCTAAAAACTCCTTTTCTTTCATCATTAAACTTGCATCGCATTCCATGAGGGAACTCCAAATAATTTTTTCAATTGCTATTCTGTATTGGTTTTGGTTTCGTATTCGAAATACAAATCCACAATGAAATGAGTTAACATATTTGCCTCTCATGTTCGCAACTTGTCCAGTCGAGTCGAGTCGAGTTTGGGGAAACATTGCATGACTTATTCACTTCAATTTTTTTTTTTTTGAAGAGGAGCTCTGGCCTGGCTCTGGGTCGGCTAAAAGCCAAAGCCATGCCAGCACGACAACGAAAACTACTACGACGACAGAAAAAAAAATTCATTTTGAGTGAACCCAAAGCGGAGCTAGTCAGTCAGTCAGTCATAGTGATAGTCAAGTGGTGGTATGTGGCTCAGGTTCTGGTTCTGGTTATGTGCTTTAATGCTATCATCATCCTCATCTTCATCATAACGAAAATAGACAGGATTTTTTTTCCTCTAAAAATCTCATCTGCAAAGACAAGGAGAGAAAAAAGAGCATCGTATCGTATCGTTATGGTCTGGTCGTAGTAGTTGCAGTTGTAGTGGATCATGAAACCTGTCCCAACACTTGAGGAGTCTCAGTTTGGGTTGAGGGCTTATAATGAGCACACCTCTCCTTTCTTCGTTCGTCTCATTCGTTCTCATCTCAACATTTTTTTTACACTGTTGCTCTCACAATTTTTATGCAATGGAATGTGGAGCTGTGAAAACTAAAAAAGTGAGAATTCTGTTGGAAAAAGTGAATTAAAAAGTTTCAATTTTTCGTGAATATTTTTAAGCTCTGATTTTGTCTGATGGAATTTGTTGAACAAAGTGGAAATTTAGATTATGACTTGATTTAATAATTTGCGCAGTTTTCGGACTTGGTCTTGGAATTTGTGGTTGATTGAGTCAATGCTCGACAGTTCGACTTGGAAGTCCAAGTTCATTTCATTTTTTTGTGGTCATTTTAGTTTTTAAGTAAGTGGTTTTAAACAAAAAAAAGTTATTTTTGGAATATAAATTCTTTTTGTCCAATCGTGGATTTTTATGAGTTTCTGTGTCCAGCAGTTTGTTCATGTTTGTTTGTGTCGTTGTCGAGTAAAGAAAAAGACTTTTTCCTCAGTAAATATTTTTAGCTCGTGGAATGGAATGTGTGGTAACTTGTGCTGTGTATTTTTTTTCTGTGATGTTGTGAAGATGATGACGAGTAACTTGAGAAAAAAGGAAACAGCCCACGAGTGGCTCTCGCACAACCTATGAATATTTTATGAGGAAAATGAGCAATGCTTTTACATATTTTTTCGCAATAGTTTTTATTTTTTCGCAATGAAAAACATACAGTGCTTCACTTTTTGGATCTAGTTTTTTAAAGCATAAAACAAACCAGGTAAAAAAATATTTTTAAATTATTGACCGACTTTTTTTGAGTGCCGACATCGCCATTCATGAAAAAGGAAAGACAAAGTCCAGACTTTAGAGATCACGCCCCGTAGGAATTATTTAGTACTATATTATATCTTAAAATCTTACGGAGTTGCATATTCATTCTTAAAAAAAGTTTTTGGTTTTGTGATTGTAAACCTGTCACGTAAAGCTGTAAGCTGAGAGTTTAGACTTGCAAGTAAATTAATGAGTTCATAAAAAGAGAACTCGAGAGACCGGAAGGAAAAATACATTTTAGCATTTTAACTACATCATATTTACTCTTTGCATGTTTTCATAGTCCTGTTCAAAGTTTCTGGCTAATAAGTAATATAACACGAGTTAAAAAGCAGAAGCTCAGCTTCTCGGTTGCCAGGACTAAATTTTATTTTGACTTTTGGAATTTTTCTAAAGCTTATTTTCTAAAACTTTGAACTGGACAAATTGCTCCTGTTTTACCATAAGTACTTTTGAACTTCTTCTTCAGAAATATTGTATTTATTTTTTCCTTTCCATGCACATGCAATTTTTTTGTAGAAATATGTCAGCTACATTGTTTTTGTTACTGACCCAAGCGGGCTTAACCACGCACCAAAATCCTTTAAATTATTTACAATTTTCGTAATCATAATCAAAAAGGATTTGTAATGTAATGCGGTAGTCGTATGGAAAATGGAAGTCGCATTTTTGTGGTAACTGCTAAAATGATGACGAAATAAGGTAAATGAAAATGGTTTCCTTTTGGAAAAAAGCGAAATGCATTTTAAATGTGGAGAAAAGTGATGACGATTACGATATGATAAATAATTTAGAATAAAAATGGACTTTGAGTGTTCCACAAAGTCGCAGTGAAAGTCGTAAAAAATTGATGGATTGAAAGGGCAAAAAAATATTATGACTATGGCCATGACGTACCTTGGAATTTAAAAAATCCAATTTTAGGACGTTTTGAGATAATGAGTAAGCACATTCCATTATATTTTTAAACTTGTTGACCGGAAGGAAGAAAGGAGAAAAAAAATTAGTGAAAATCATCCAGGCTATGGTACTTAATTTCTTCCTGTGTTGATGTTGACGTTGTCGTTGTTGGCCTGAGTTGGCCTTGCGTTGCTTCATTCCCGTAATTGGGAAAGCTTTAACAATTTCGGCATGTATAAGCCCACTTCTTTTTCCCTCTTGATAAATTATGGAATTGTGCTCTCTCTTTTTCCACTTTACATTATTTATAGACTTGTTTTCTATTTACCCCTATTCATTTCGAATTATCATCGCCGTATCATGAACAAAAGTAAGCAGCAGTCAAAAGGACTCGCTCACTCATACAGTTTGCTTTCCTTTTTTTTCTGTTGCGTTGCATAAAACAAATGAAACCAAAACCAAACCAACATTTTGAGGTTACCTGCTTTTCCTTCCCACTCACTCCTTTCCAATTTTTTATCCATCCATCCACTTAAGCGTGTATTCCTATAAAACTATATCGTGCACAATTATTGTACTATGAATACCTAATTTTCATTTCACTCGCCCATGTCCATGTACGTACTAGAAAACTGAAAATGATAGGAGGGTTTTTTGCAGTTCTTCACTTTTACCTGGACTGGACAATAAGGCGTGTCCAGGAATTAAAGGACCATCATATCATATTGTTTGCTTTTCCGTCATTTTCCAAGAATTCAATCGATGGTGGTGTACCCGATGAACTTTATTCCTTTTTTTGAAATTTTCCAAGTTGGTTAAGTCATAAAATGACAAAAAACTTTGATTTCTCCACGTGCGGAAACAAAGTAACAGCGTTAATGGGTGTCACTAGTTTTTGTACATACCTTATTCTGTTTATATTTAAGCTGTATTGAGTTCCGCTTGAGGTTTAGGAATTTGCAAAATTCACGAAGTCCAAAGTCCAGCAAAGCCTGCCTAATAGTGGCCACATTAAATGTGCATGATCTCTTGAAAAGCGGATTCACGAATTAATTTCACGAATTTTTCCCCTTCCCCAAATCCAAGCCAAACTAATCCATTTCTGTTTCCTCTGACTTGAGTGGCGAGTCGAAATCGAAACCGAAACACGCCAAAAATATATTTTCTGGGGAGGAGGAGGAAGTCATATGCATAATGTCGTCAGGTGAAATTTGAAGCGGTCGACATTGAATCGAACTCCACTTTTCATTACAATCGCTTCCAGCAAAACAACAAACTTGCACTTTTTTTCCCAATGAAATGTTGCGAGTTGCGAAAATGCGAATGCATGATTTAATATATTTTTGCACTTTTTCTCCCTCCTTTCTTCACGCAGACTTTCTCGGTTGTAATTTGAAGTGAGTGACTTTCATACAGTCATAGCCATAGTCATGCAATGGATTTTGGAAGTGTTCGCCAGTCATCATTCCTCATGAAACATGCAAGAATGCATGATTCATGAATCCGAATTCGAGTTTTCGGACAAAAGTTTTTTGTTTCCCTTGACATTGAATCGAACTCCACTTTTCATTATAATCGCTTCAAGCAAAACAACAAACTTGCACTTTTTCCCAATGAAATGTTGCGAGTTGCGAAAATGCGAATGCATGATTTAATATATTTTTTGCACTTTTCCTCCCTTCCTTTCTTCACGCAGACTTTCTCGGTTGTAATTTGAAGTGAGTGAGTGAGTGACTTTCATACAGTCATAGCCATAGTCATGCGATGGATTTTGGAAGTGTTCGCCACAGTCAGTCGTCATTCCTCATGAAACATGCAAGAATGCATGATTCATGAATCCGAATTCGAGTTTTCGGACAAAAGTTTTTTGTTTCCCTTTCACTGTAATTAAGCATGTCCTGTTTTGTTTTTGTTTGTGCACTCTGGGTACACTATTTTGTGTGACGAGTTTAAACAATGCACTGGGTATACTCATTCGCTAAAAATAGGAAGGTCGATTTTAAACTGTAGTAAAAAAACCATTAAAACGTCTGGAACTGGAAGGTTTTTTTTTGTATGATGTCGTATGTCGTAAGCGGAGAAAACATGCATACTTGAAAAGGCAATTTAAATTGTGAAAATTTTTAAATGCTTTTTGACATGTGTGAAAATACAAAAAAATATCGACGTTTATCGGAAGATTCGAATTATGAAAAGTTAAAAATAACAACGGTCAAAAAATTTTTAAATTCCTTTGGATCTAAGTCTAGACGAGGAGTAATATTTACTCTATTTTAATAATTTCTTCTCGTTAATTCACCATGAATCATGATGATTGTTGTTACCCTGTAATTTCCTTCCACAAAAAAAATTGCGTTGCGTTACAGTGGATGGAGAGGAATTAAATGTTTTTTTTTCGACGTACCTTACTCATCTTCTTTTTTTTATCGGTGTACCATCAAACCATCATGAAAAATTAAAATGTGATTATGATTAGGATTTACGATAGGTATGGCTTGGAATGGCAGGTACTTTTCTTCGGTGTCTCATTTTATTTTTTCGTGTTTGTGGCCACCGAAGTGAAACGCGTGGAGGGGTTACTCAAGCCAAAGTTGTTCACATAATTACACTCTCTCTCGGAGGCAAACCGTCGTTTTCGTCAACTGACAAGCTATGAGTATGATGATGTGATGGTATTTGTATTTATTTCTTCAGAGACATTCGTTCACTTAAAACAATGTGACTGGAATAGAAAATGGAAATCATTCAACTTTGTTTTGGCTTCGTTGCGTGAATTTCGCCTCGGTTTCGGATTTCGTTTTTTTTCTACTCTTCAATTGTAAATTGTGATTGTGAGTTCATGGTTGCTTGAACACGTTGTTGTGTTGTTTTAAGGAGGATTTTCATTGTAAATCGTTTTTTTTACTCGTGAACTTTGTAATTGTTGCGGGGTGGAAAAGATGGGAGTTGTGCAAGTAAAGTTGCACTGCAGTCAGGGTGCAATTGTCTTTTTAAGAAAATGAAATGCTTTTCGGTCTTGAGGTTCAAGAGCAGGGAACGTTCATATTCATGTCTCGATAGTTTTTAAAAAAAATTCAATTTGAAAAATTCAAAATTCCTTTAGTAATAGTAATTGGAACTTTGGCGCTTTATTAAATTATTATTTTTTGTTCCGTTCAATATGAATGTACCCAACCCGTTTCACTTTTGAATTAAAAAATTTTAAGTTGAAGGAAATGGCATCGTTGGATAATTTTTTACACTAGTTTTTTTTTGCAAAGATATTTAAGTGCAGATACTTTACTACACTTTAAAAATGATTATTGTTTTTCTTCATTCTTATTCTTCTTGAGTAGACTTAAAAAATTCACCTTCTTTCTGATGCACAATTAGTCTGGCTTGGTCGGCATTACATTACAACTACACACACGAAATGATAATCAGATTAGATAAAACGAAAATCCGAGATTTTTTTTTCTATTNTTTTTTTTTGCAAAGATATTTAAGTGCAGATACTTTACTACACTTTAAAAATGATTATTGTTTTTCTTCATTCTTATTCTTCTTGAGTAGACTTAAAAAATTCACCTTCTTTCTGATGCACAATTAGTCTGGCTTGGTCGGCATTACATTACATCTACACACACGAAATGATAATCAGATTAGATAAAACGAAAATCCGAGATTTTTTTTTCTATTCCAGTCATTTTCATTTCGTTCTTTCCCAGAACAACTGGTTCTGATGTGGTTTGGGTGAATTAAGTACATTTACATTCCATTGCATTACATTATAATAATCGCGAATATATTTTTGGTGAAAAAAAAGTTTTGTCAGTTGAAGTTGAAGAACGAAGCCATAATGAAATGAAGTAGCAATTTAGCATGCTTCCCCACTCCAGTCAAGTCGTAAATAATTATGGCTTCTCCTTTTCATTTCATTCATCATTTTTTTTTCTCAGGGGCTCCTCCAGGAATAATAAGAAATGCTTTTTATTAAAACACTCAGACGGACAAATGGACGTATTAAAATGAAAAGCTCTTGTGTCACGGGCTGATGAGCATGTTGCCAACGGTCAAGAAGAAATTCCAGAAACGATTTTTAACGAACATTTTTTTTATTTTGTTTGCAGGTCAGAATTTAATTTTGGAGAGGAAAAAAGTGACATTAGGGAAGTGGAGTGTCGTGGAAGTGTAAAAATTTGTGTGGAAAAATAGACGTAGTGAGTGTGAGTGATCTAAAAATAAAAAATTCTTTTTGATCAACGATGATCTCAGCAACAGCTCTAAATGCGAGTTCGTTAAACAAATCTCCTCAAATGCCTACACTCGGATTAGAAAATAGTCGACTTCGTGTTGACTCACAGAAATTCCTGGTTCCGTCGCTACCTGTTAGCTCACGGCAAATAAACCCGAGGCCAGGACCAGATTCCCCAGGGAGGAAATGACAAACGCGGATCAATTCTCAATGGAACAGGTCACCCGATGACCTCGCCCGGTTCCATAAATGGAATGAGGAGATCCTCAAGTCCCCTTGGAGGAAAGTACCACAATCATAATCACATGCAGAGTAGTCCTCGGAAAGATGCACATTCCCCAATGTACGCTGGAGAGGTTCCAGGGATGGGTCAGAATGCGTATCCCTCAAGATCCTCTGTCCCCATCCCATGTTCATCCCCAAGTCCTGGGTCATCAGCATCCCCAAAGTCTGCTGG
>JAHZMX010001968.1:0-11367 GCA_027743895.1 Seira musarum | reverse complement strand
ATTATTAGCCAAAGTACAAGAGAAAAAGAATTAGGTGCACTCATTTTTCAGTATTGATGTGAGCACATTACACATATCCATTTAGAATTATTCTGAGGAGGAAGAATTGCTGGTTTCTCCCTACAAGAGTTAATTTCATCAGATCTTCTATTTACTTTTGGGTAATAAAACCCGGGAGGATGATTCACAAATGGTTGGACTTTGAAAATGTATTTTAAGGTCTTCATCTGCTCTTGCTCTTGATGACTAAGAATTTTTTGGGGCTGATCCGAACTACAATACAATAGCCGAACTAAAATACTTTTGGTAGAAATAAATAGGATACTTGGAACAGCAGCTAATAATAAAGTCAAATTCATACTCATTTATTTCAAGTCGAACATTACATAAGTAAATAAGTTGCCTTAAGTGTGAAGAGCAGGTATAATTCTTTACTATCTTCGTGCTTAAACTCTCACTTTAAAGTTGCAGTTGCTATTTTACAATCCGATTTAATTTAATCACTTTGAGTAAAGTTCCATGTTTCCCTCAACCTAATAAAACAATCTGATAAATAATTTAACGAGAAGTTTAAGCTGACCAGTTGGCGACGGCGACAGCACCCGAGGAGTGAAACGAACATTATCTTCAGCTGATTAAAAGTTTTTGTGTCCAACTAGCCCAACACTGATTAGTTCAGGCTTGTTAAATATTCATTCTACCTCAAAATGTTTTTTCCACTTTGGATGCTCCAGGAAGTGACTATACAATTTTCCAAGAAGATTAAATCTAAACTTGTCTAAAATGAATATGGAAAGTACAATTTTTTGGAGGAAAAAAGAAAGCCGCAGCCGTATTTCGAGGAATACCTTCAATAGTAAAAAAATTGTTAATTTTTTCTTGGATGTAAAAATGCTAAAGAAAATCGGAAAAATAACATTTTAAGAATGTACCTCTGTCTGTTTTTTTAGAAATGAGTCGCGAGCAAAAAAAAAGGATCGAGTTTGTTTTTCTCCAAAACATGATATGTGTTTGAAAAGTTTTTTTGTAATCACACATTCAGTGGCTATTGTGACTGCTTCGGTGGCCGCAAGCATCATGTTTCGTTAAATTTTAATCAGCAGATCTAAATTAAAAATCGATCCGCTTTCATCAATTCGCCAAGAACCAATCAACTATTCATGTCAAGAAATCTACACAATACTATTGTAGGAAAAATGTAGGTATGTTTTTTTATACGCCTATGTAGTTTACCCAAATTAAAAATGTTGGCACAAAAGCTCGTTTCTCCATTATTGAGAGGGTAGTGGGCGTTCCCTACCGAGTTTTTTATGCTTTTGATAAAGAAGGAATTGAAATTGTATTGAAAAAAAAGGAATTGGCTATTGCTTTTCTATTTTTCATTACGGTTTTCATGAAGTTGTAAAATAACTCCTTCAAACACAATCCCTGGAGAAAAATGACAACTAAATTGGGATAATATTATCCCTTTTGACAAGTCAAATTGATAGGTTTATTTGAATACATGATAATCATGCTGTTTGTATTGGGGAAATGACAAACAATGGATGGACGGACTCAATTCGGTTTGCGAAAGAGGCGTAAGATAATTACTGTGTTTGTCTTGCTTCAACAACTAATTCATTCAACATTTACGGATGTCGTTCAGAAGATTAAAATGTTTCTTATTCATGATCATTTCTTCCTGAAGACAGCAAAGATTGACAACGCATTTATATTCAAGATTTTCACTGGTTTAAAAATAATGTGACCAAATATTCCTAATTATTAGTTCCTTTTATTCCATTCTACTGGGCGTATTTTATGCGAAATTACGGAATCTTTTATGTAATGACCGATGATACCAGGGAAAATAATCAAGGTTGTTGATAAAGATTTTACGAAGCACGTGCTCTCAAGTTTCACAACAGCCTATTCAAAATAACCACGGAATACTGATTAGTAATAAAATTAATTGCAAATCATCTAAAAACTAAAAATTTAAGTCTAAAATCATTACATGTTAGAATGTACATGTACATGTACATGTTTGTCTTTAGAAAAAACTTTAAACCACTGCCTGCAATTAGTGAACAAAAAATAGTGTAGATGAAAGGATGAGGACAGGATGCACCTGTTGCCCTTTGCCCCAGTGGAAGGTTGCGTGCGATTAGATTTGTCTCGCCATACATTCGTGATTTTAACACAATCGATGTAAGTGGTGACTCAAAGGGTGATCTATTTTTTCGTTATTCATGAATTGTATAACAAAAAGTACGCACTATTTACTTTTTATGCTTTCAAATTTGAATGGTCGTTTCTGGTATTGCTTGATCTGAACACTTCAGGTAGAAACTTCTTAACAAAGTTTAATGTAAAAATTTTATCAATACTACGACCGAACAGACTTGATGCATTTTACAAAATTTTAAATTTGCTTGAAGGTGTGCGTGTCAGATTTTGCTAAATAATCTTCTTTTTCCATACAACTCCACACAAAAAAAAACCTTTCTTTTGAAAAACGAAAAGTCACTCATCCATCCCATCATGTATTCCCCAGAGTACAAGTTACATGGCACGCGGTATGAAAAATGAGTGGTATTGTCTCATGAATAATAGATGCCCTCAAACGAGCTTCGTGGTCTGAAAATGTCGCTTTTGTTAAAATATTAGAATGTTTTGTTCTAAAGTCGCAAAAATTCTCGGATAAAACCAGAAATAAGTAGGTAATGAAATTGGAAAACCCAAGTTTATCAAGGTTTGATTTTCTGCTCTAAAAAATATTCACTCTTGAACAAAGTTTTCCGTGTACTTTACCTTGTTCAATATATATACTCAATTATATAAAATGTTTCTTATATCGAATGATTGTTAAAGGAATCTGAATTAACAATTTAAAATTAAGCTAAATACATGTACTATAATAATATATAATCCTGTAGCAATTAGAAATGATGCAAACCTTTGAAGAAGAGAATAATATTTAATTTTAATGGAATATTAATGAAATGCGGATAGTTGGCATAATGTTGACCACGTGCCAGCATATAACAAGAATTAGTAGGACTGCTACTGTTGGTACAGATAAAACCGTGTGATGTCTGTTGTTGCTTGTCATGCAAAATACAATTACTCACTACAACTGATGCACTTGAATTTTCAAGAGCGTTGTTAATATTGTTACTTTTAAGCCTTAGAAAAGGATTGAGACTCAACAAAACAAACTTTTTGTTCGTTTCATGGTTTTGTTGAAAAAGGATACTACAGATTGTTTTGTACCAGTACCAGCTTGTTACATGTCATCAACAAGGATAATACATACTTAAACTCAAATACTCTCCAGGAAGAACAACAACAAACGAGAGAGAAAAAAAGTGAGAATCAGCGGAAGTGTGCAGACCGAAATGTTTTCACAGCAAAACAATAGGAAATTCATGGGTTGGGAGGAGTATTTTAGAGGATATACGTCCTTCTGAAAGTGTGTCGGGGAGGGAAAAATCATAAAAGATTTTTCGACATTCGTCAAGGCACGTGTCATTTTCCGGTTACACTAATAATTTCTTTCCGTTTTGTTTTGTTATCAAAAGAGAACCTGCAGACTTATTTCTATTTTCATCTACAGATTTTGTGTTACATTAAGCACTGGTTTTGATTGTGTTAGTGTGTTTCAGTAATAAGTATACTTACGAGGTTAAATTATATGTGATTCTTCTCCGTATTTCCTGAGTATTTTTTCTTGCAAATTCTACTTAGCAAATCAACTTGTCAAACATTCTTGACATTAATAATTAAATCTATGCTTGCGAATTAGTTTTTTATTAAGATCTTAAGAAATCAGAATTATACTTTCCTTCTTCTCAATGGTCTCTCTGTAGTACTGCTTAATGTACGCCAAAATACTAGATTACACGTTAATAGTGTCAAAAGTAAAAATTGTATCATCCAAAGCAGACCTCCACCGAGAAAAGTATTTTTATTTATTTGCACTGTATCCATACCCTGATCCATAAAAATCCATGAATTTATCGGGAGTCTTGCCGGGTCATGTAGCATAATTCATCTATAATTTCATTATAATTTAATTTACTCTCTGTGGGAAGCCTCCAAACACTCCAATTTCCTACAGCATTACCCAATTTCAGGGGAAAAGCGCAATCACAAAGCGATGGAAAAATTGAATAAATTAAATAAACGCATGCACATTCATTCGGTTAATTCAACAAACGAGAGCTATATGGATGTGATGGAAAGAGTCTCGGCTTTCCCATGCCACACCAGAAAACGTCAAGCGCCTCAAGAGTGGAGTACTTACGCGATGGTGCAGCCAGTGGCAGTACACCACAGGGCATAGAACTCCCCAGCTTTCGCGTAAATTAAATTAGAGCCGTAACAAAAAAAAAGTATGATCAACGAGAAGGGAAGATGAAAACAGAAAAGAAGCAGCATCTAAACCCTAGCAATAATATCACCAACTGAGGAACGTTTCTGTCTATGTGTCGTGTCGCACCACACTTCTGTTGTTTGATAAATGATGTGCAACTTTGATCTTTTTTTATCTCTTTGTGACCAGACCAGATTAGATTTTTATCAAATTAAAATTATATTAGCGAGAAATAACAAATGCTAAAAATAACTTGTGTGTGAATATTACTTGAATTGTGAAAGACAAGAAAAAAAGTTCATTTTTTTTGGTACCTTCAAGAGCTCGATTTCTTGATAGTAGAGCTAAAAGTACATCAGGAGGAGGTTCTGGTCGATTCAGGTCTGGAGGAATACTGGGTCCGTTATTGTTTGGAGGAAGTGGTGGAGGTCCATGTTGACTTGACATTGAGCCGCGAAGTCCGATCGCTGAAAAGGCTGCAGCAGGATGCGGATGGTGATTTGACGGGGAGCCCATCGTTTGGTCACCACCACCAACTAATGCAGCGCACATTGTCATACGAAACTTTTTAAATTAACCAATCTTGCAAAAAGAAAATTCTTCGTCAAACTTGATTTCACATTTTAATGTCACGTGTAACAATGAGTCGTGAACGAGGAATAGGTAATAATAAGTTTAAAAACCAACTTCACTTTCATTCAAAGCGTTCATTTCTCCTGTAGGTTAAACACAGTCATATATTTGACTTTTGTGAATGTTTTGAAGGAATTACTAAATTACCTAAAGGAGAGCTTGATTTTTTTGGAGAAAATAGTTTAGACTATTAACTTGCTTACTGTGATTAGAATAAAGGAAAAATGAAAAGTTTTTTTCAATAATTTTTTAGGTTATGAACTTCCAACTTTTTGGATTAAGTCAATCATGCACCTCACCACAGATCAAAGAAGAAAAAGAAAAGTCTTAAACTGTTTAAAAACCAACTTCACTTTCATTCAAAGCGTTCATTTCTCCTGTAGGTTAAACACAGTCATATATTTGACTTTTGTGAATGTTTTGAAGGAATCGCTAAATTACCTAAAGGAGAGCTTGATTTTTTTGGAGAAAATAATTGAGACTATTAACTTGCGTACTGTGATTAGAATAAAGGAAAAACACATGAAAAGTTTTTTTTAAATAATTTTTTAGGTTATGAACTTCCAACTTTTTGGATTAAGTCAATCATGCACCTCACCACAGATCAAAGAAGAAAAAGAAAAGTCTTAAACTTTTCTTTGTACTGCCACATGTCATGTCGTGTCCATTGAATGACAATGATCTCTTCAAACTCCCGCAGGAAAGTTTTGCTGTTCCTGTCTAGAACGTAGTCTGTTGCCGACAAAATAGACTCCGGAAACACCACAAAAGAGAGAAAAGTACGAGATAAAAAGTTGGGTTTATTGTAGCCAAAATCTAGTGCACTGATACTAATCCTTTCACGACTGTAGTGCAGGATACTGATACTACTTCCAAGTAATGACCGTGGATCTAGGCTCTTATCATACTGTGAGAATACCAAGTTATTTTACTCACTTTCTTTAGCAACAAAATTCGATGCAGATCTTCTCCAGTCCAGGATTAGGACTAGCCAGGTTCACCACATGTATTGTAAGGGACATTCAGAGAGAAAACAACATCATAAAAATTGTGCAACAAAGAGCGAAACTAAGCCTTGTAGAGTCATCGCATCACGTACTCGATAAACTGTAAATGGAAAGCAAACGGAGGGAAGAGCTGTTAAAGCTGGAACTGGTCTGGTCTAGTCTCGCAGAGTAATATAAAAGCAAGACCATTTTTTTCTAACCATTGGTTGGACGTTTTTTGCTGGTGGAGCAGTAGATTCCAAAAAAAATCCCTGGCCACATTTAGTGAAAGTATTCTCCTCTCGTATGTTTTTATTATTCTGCACATAAGCTCAGTCTCATTCCATTCCATTGCCACTACCGTACTCCTATTGTACTACACACGTATCATTTTAATATTAGGGGAAAGGTTGCGTATGGATCCGCGTATCCAGAAAATTTTCTCCGTTTTTTGTGACTCTTGTTGGAAAAACCAATGGGCTGGTTGAGTGACAATTTGCCCCGCCTGCCTCTTTCTCAAGCATCACTTTTTAGGGCCATGCGTTTCTTATGCTTAACTTACCCTTTCTCTGTGATGGCCCACACTATCTCTCTTTTCATTCCTGTTCTTCTTCTTAGATAGATAGTAGCATTGTATTACAAAATTCATTTTCCAAAATATTAGTTACTTTAAAAGTCAATTTTTTTGGATAGTCCCAACTTACCATTAAATCTTTTTGTAAAGTTAAATAAATGATTTCATTATTGTAAACTTATCAATGAAAAATGTTGAAATTGAATTATATAGTACTTACGAATCAGTAATAATTGCATTTTAATTTCAATTTGTCATGCAGGGATAAATGTATAATTCTGCAAAGTATGAATGGCCAAATTACAACTTAATTTTAGTTATAGGTCAGAACAGTTTAATTTAAGCATTAGCAATTCAAGGAAACATGAGCTTCCAATATCAGTGCAATATGTTAAAAGAGTTTAGAAGGGACAAAATTTTGGTAATTAGGAATAGTTCCTTGTCCCGATTTTCAATCGATACAACTATGTACTACTACTTCTACAACATTCAAACTCGTAATCGTATCGTGAGCATGTTCTTTGGCAGACGGCAACCCCAGATTTGAATAGCACCTTCCCTTCCCTAATGACTACTGCATAGCTATCTCAAGTTTAAGAAAATGAAATGACATGTTACGTGCTCGTGTGTCAAAATGATAGGGAACCGATTGATCTAGTTACTAATTAAATCTATGACCACGTGCCACATAATATATAATCCACACATATTATACGCAGTAGTGACTGCCTAGCAAACTCTAGAATAATTAAAGAAACGTAAAAATTAACAAGCTCACCATTTCATGACCATTCCGTCTACAAATTTACAGTGGGTGAACAATTTCAATATTCAATACAAATCTTGGACCAATACAATCATGTTCAGTAAGTGAGTCAGTTAGTTACTTATCGATAAGCAGATGCAGCGCCTCAGGCAATTGAAAAAGTGCATCTGTTGTCTCTTTCTAAGCTATATAGGTACAATATTGATCAATGATAATAACGTATGCAAAAGACAAGAGTCCTCAATCAATAGTTTTTCTTGATGTCTTACTTTTGTAGTAGTCTGACTATCTGACATAAATCTGATGATGATGATTGCTCAAAACGATCATTTGGATACCTACCATTATCTTCACAAATAAATCCAATGCATTATTGCTAATAATATAATGATTGACTTATGGTGATTGTTTTTGAATTCCTATTGTGACAAGTAGGGACTTATCCAATCAGCAAAAATCTTTTCGTGATATATGCTAGGAACTGAATGAACTTTTTTCGAGCTAGGCCACATGCTGCGGTCGTGTGTATTGTTTACTGCCCATGTATCATTATCTTGCCGGATATTCAAGTGTCCTTTGAAGAGAGGCAAGGCAAAGAAGGATTTCATTCTTCTTGTCCTTATTCAGCACATGGACAAAAACAAAACAAAAAGGGTAATGCGCTCAATTCACGACTCATTCACGAGACTTGTCGTAACAGTTGGGGTTGACAAAATTTCTTCATATTCTGATTGAAAAAAAAAAAATCTGCTAAATGAATATCATGCGATGATCACTGCCTGCTGCCACCAACTTCACCAAACCAATATGGAAGAAAGAATAGAGTTCGACTTGAAAAAAAAAGATCTTGTTCAGCTTTTTCTTTCATTTCATCTTTACAAGTGGGACAAAAGGAAAGGTTGAAAAAATGAATGCACTTATTTTATTTTTCGCATGATGCAAGTCATGCATACATTCATAATTCCGTTATGTCTACTACAAAAAAACTATACACTCACATACAGGAAAAATTGTAGCATGTGAAAAAACCATTTGATTTCATATCATTTATGCTGCGCATAAATTATCGTTGCATTTTATCTCGCAGAGCGAAAAATTTCTTGCAAAGATGTAGATACATAGTTGGTGCACCACCCCTTGTGTGTACGTCAAAGTTACCTTCTTGACTTGAGCAGAGAGTTTCATTGTCAATTTGTTTTTTTTTCTTTCATCCAATCCAACTCAAGTCGATTTTTATTGTCATGCTGTGTCAACAATAAAAATCCTTTTTTTGCATTTGACTCTGCATCGTAATGTATCTCAGCATTGCAAATGATGATCTTTCTCTAATAAAAAAGTTCAGTGTAATGCCAAATGCAGCCAATGATCATGATATTGTGCCATTGTATCGTATGCTTGAATGCCAACTTCATCGGCAACTTTTTAAAACGATTTGCTAAAAGATCAAAAACTTTTTCAAATAAGTAGAACTTTCTGTTAGTTCCTCTCCGTTAGTTGCAATTTTGCAACCGAACGTTGCACTCTTTGTTCAGCTTTGTTCCCTTCATCTTTTAATTTGTAGCAAAAATTCTGAGGAAATACTCACGTCCTTTATAATAAATTATCAAAAATGGCTTCCATAAAACTTATTACGATTTTTGTAGCGGTAGTTCTCTTAAATTTTGCTGGTAGTGCAAAAATTAAAAACAAAAATCGCAATACAAAGGAAGCTGCAGCCCCTGTATCAATTCCAGCCGGATTTGTAAAGCTCGCCCATAAAGTCAGTTCCGGTGAAGTAATCATTAAGGACACGAGAACCATTCAAATTAAATCCTTTTCTTACGATGGTGCCGGCCCTGACGCTTACTTTTGGATTGGAAAAGGTATTTAATTGAGTGCAATAAAATTTTCTAAAATAAAATTTTGCTGAAAAAATCTTCAATCCTATTACAACTATAATTTTGCAGGAACTCCAACGGATTCTGCTGCAATTGTGAAGGGAAGAAAAACACCAGATGAGAATGGAAGTTACGACGTTCTTCAAGGTTACGAGAAGCAAGACATTGAACTTCTTCTGCCCGCTGATATAACTGTTAATGATATTGACTATCTTTCAGGTAAGCGATTCTGAAGCGCGTTTTAAAATGACGTTCTTGAAATATTTTAGATTAGCCACAAATTTGCTTTAGCAATTCATATTATTAATATTTATTTTCAGTATACTGTGTATCTTTCCATCACTTGTTCGGCTACGTCAAAATTCCCAAGGATCTCAACGTTCCTGAGTACGGCGAGAGCTAATTTATGAGTTATCTATTGCTAAACTTTTTAAATTATAAAAAATTATACCTTCCGTGCTTTAAATATTACCTACCTTATGTATACTTGTCATATCCTAAGCGGCAGCTTAGAATGTCTTCTTCAGACAAAAAGAAAATGGACGAGAGTATTAATTTACTTTTAAAATCCAATGAGGCATTTGTCTCTAAATGTTTTCGTATTGTTTTTCCAGCTCGTGTTCTTAAAAAATAATAAATTGTTGTTTAACACGAATGACTATAGTAAAGCTCATTTTCATACATTTCAATGCATCTCTCATGCTCAAATTATTTTGTGAAACGTTTCTCGCCCTAAAACTTGAAATGCCTGATAGTGATCATGATAAATATACAACTAAATTGTTACTTTTACACTCATCCGCTCGCACTTACATTACATACTCAATGTGTAGTCATTTTTCTACAAAAATTCCTTTTTATCATTATATTAGAAACCGGTTAATCATCCTAAATTTGAAGTCAATAGTAGATGACACTTGACACTTGATGATTGAGAAATGTTGCATTTCTAATTTTATGTTCTTGCTCCGATCGACAATATAACAAAGCTTATTTTTCTTGGCACACGATCAAACCAACAGGGATTTTAAAGAGACACATAAATGTATTGTTCCTGTTTATCAATAGGTAAGGTTTGCTGTATTTATTTAGTGACATTTGAAATCAAAGTTTCTAATTCAGAATTGCTCATAAAATTTACCACTCTTGTCATTTAATATTTTTGTGAAAGGAAAAAAGAAGAGATGCGATTTGTCCTGAAAGGAGAAAGTCTTTTTTCGAAAGTTATTATAAATGTTTAAGAAACAGGATTACAAGATGTTAAAAACCATTGCATTGATCCTGTTAATATCTATTTTTATTATACTTTACGCAAGCATTCACATGCATTTTGGAAAACGGTTTTGTTGATGTGCATTAATTTCTGTCTGAGCTAGGATTACAAACTTTAGGAATGTATAGTTTGATATGTATGATGATTCTTCCGTTTCTCCCTGTTTAAAGAATTCATTCATTTGATCTTTCTAAAAATGCTATGCTAATTTTCTTAATGGGGTTAACATAAGCAAATCCTCCATACTCGTTTGCGTTAGTCATAGTATAGCTGTTTGACGTTTGTGCATGGTTGTGGAGAAGCATATTACAAGTAGGTTATCAGATCATCTAACGTAACATTTTAGTAAATCGTCAGTGAGGGATTAATGTAATTAAAATGTGTAATCTTTTTATGTTTCCTTTTCCATTTTATGAATTACATATTTAAAGTTTCAAGGAGGAGTGAAGAACTTTGTATTTGTATGGTTCAGTTATAAATTGATGCATGCACTTGATTTCTTGAGACATCTACTGGGCCTGATTTTCAACATAAACATGTTTGCATGGTGCAGTTCGTCCCTTTTTGCTGCCGGAATGTTATATCGTAGCAATAATTACTTAAATCACTTTGAAAATATGTGCTCATAGAATTAGGTACTATACAAACATTTAATTATTATGCTCTTGCCCGGCAGCGCAGACTTCAACAAAAGATAAATATTTTTCAAACTTCGGCTCAGGCTGAGCATCGAACCATACTTGGAGACTCTAATTTATTTACGAACACAATGAATCATTTTCATTCGAGGGAAGTGAACGAAAAATAATTCATCATTGGTCATGCTATTATGGTGTAACATTTTATTTTCAACAATATCACATCAAGCAGCGTCTCTTCAAAACAGACAGCGCATTAG
>JAHZMX010001967.1:0-78486 GCA_027743895.1 Seira musarum | reverse complement strand
TAACATGGGGCGAGATACGTGCCCGTTTAATTTTGCAAAGGAGCTTATTATGTGACGCTAATTGGAATTCTATTATAACTTCCTATAGTTTTTCGTTTATTATTCACGCATTAATTTCCTAATTACATTACATTGTGTTAAGTGCTACATGTCGCATTCGAGAGGCCCAGTAAAGCACAAACAAAAAATAGAATACTTCTCCCACTTGAATTAAAGACAATAATAGATCGACCTGACTCAAGAATAGAAGAGGCAGAAAGAAACGTTACCACTGTTGTATTCCACTGGGTACGATTTTCTCATGAAAAAAGCTAAATAGAAGAGGGAAAAGCGTTTCATCCGAGATAGAATCCTTGCCTTTTTTGCTTTTCTTTACGTACCGTACCTGCTTTCTGAGGCCTGATTCCTGCTTTCTTCCACAGGTTTCACCTCAACTTTTTTTTCGGTTTTGATGGATAAAAAGTTAGATTTAATTATGAACTGGAACGGGTTTTCGATGGATTACATGGAAAAATTGTAGTTAAACGTACCAAACCCCGAAAAAACGGGGAACGTACAAGAGTGAGTACCTCTCACAAGAATATTTTATCCAAGACTTTCCCATAGTTTTATGACTTCATCAAAACTTTTTATTATTTTTATCTTCCGTGCGATACTCCTTTGTAGCTGTAATGGACAGGAAAAAGCAGAGTAGTCTCCAGCCCAGCCAGAGAGCCAAGCTTGTAAGCTTCCCACTTTAGCTTAAGACTTAGGACTAAGACTGCTTCTTTTTTTTTCTCTTCTTCGACTTTCACTTTCCTTCAGAAAAAAAATGTTATAATATATTATGTTCATTCTTATGCATTATACTAGTTATTATGTCAATTTCTTCATTGTATTATGCGCATATCATCTCAGAGAGAAAACTTTTTTCTCCGTTTTCTTCTCCTTTCTTCTTTTCTTCGTGTTGGTTTTTATGCATACCAAGACGGGGGAAAAAGTGAGCAGAGGAAAGCAAAATAGGGAAGGAAAGACTCCTAACTATGCGATATTTTTAGTTGTGTAGGGAAACTGGTGAACAGAACTCACTCACCAACACAAATGTTCTTGTGGAAAAGTAATAAGACAGAAAGAAAGGAAGAAAGAAAACGGAATTTTAGCATTGCATTGTGTTCAGCCGAAATAAACTGTTGAGCTGCGCCTGTGTATGCTATGCGATATCTTTTGGTCTGGTCTACTAGAAGCAGTGGATCTTCTATTACACATCTTCGAAAAGAAGTACAAAGAACTCAACTCACCACACCACAAGAGTGGAAAAGATGTGAAAGGCAAAGGCACAAAACTAAAATAAAACTTTGCCTGTGCCCGTTTCCCTTTTTTCGCTTTAAATAGTTCAAGAGAAAGAAATTTTCTCCTCCAAATAAGGAAAGGAAAAAGCGGAGCCAGTGAGAAGACGAGAAGAAGAAAAGAGAAAGCATGGTGAAAGTGGCAATAGAAAGCTATCCACCAGATTTCTGTCGGATGGGGCCGCATAGGTTCGGTTGGGAATGATACGATGGGACTCCTGGCTCTCTTGCTTTTCCTCTATGTGACTATCTGAAAGCTATCTGAACGTACTAGCTCTCTTTCTGGCTCCTCTAGCTTGGCTTTGTCTCGCTTGGCTTTGGCTTTCGTATAAAAACGATATTTTAGTCAGTAGCAGAACTGATAGAGAACCATGTGCTTCATGCACATTTTCCATAATAGTGTTTCCATAGCTCACTCGTTCACTCACTCACTCTCTCACTCACTCGCTCAGTCTCAAGATCTCTGTTTGCAATATAATTTCTCGTAGCGGGGATAGTCGCTCTCCTGCCAGAGAACACACAAGCAAGAGAACTAGCAAAAAGAAGAGAAAAAAAGCTTAGAGTGGGAATAAGCATTCTGGTGGAAGTGCTTAAGACTTTGAGATTTTGTGGGGCTACTTCCTTTCCACTTGCTCTGCTCCAGGAGAACGGTTCGAATCACAAATTACTCCGGGTACGTCACATCAACCCGCTTGCCTTTCTCAAAGGGAAGTAAAAAAAAATCCGTTGTTCTCCTAGTCAGTTTGGTGTCTTTTGTGAGTGTGCGACACATTTACTTAGACTGAGTTTTTTTTTTGTGAAATGACTACTCTGAAACGACCCTTTTATTCTTGAGTCTTTCTTTGTCGTCATCCCAATCATTCTGTTTTTATCTTAAGTTCTGTGGACAATCTCTCGTTTTTAGTTCACATATTAATACAGAATCAGATAAAAACAACGTATGTAGTCGTTTGCGTCTGTTGCTACTACTTTTTTGGTTACATAACTTCACTTTTTTATGTTCAGTGTGGCCTGGTAAAGTAAACGACACCAAATGGCTTGTTGTTGTTTCCAGTATGTATCTCTCATCATCTTTGTAGCAAGCAGCACTTGAGAAACAATCTGTTATCTTCTCCCTCTCAACATTCTTCACAGTTTATTAGAAAAATGAAGCTTCACAAGTTTGTTTTCTCGTTGAACAAAACACATCTACTATCCTCGAGTGTTGTTTCATACAAGACAACAACGTTTCATCGTCATCATCATCATCCCCATCCTCATCGGCACAGGTGAACGTGAACAACTGGTCTTACTTGAAAAGAACATTGAAAAATGCGCTAGTGCATTGTTCAAACTTGTTTCATACTTATTGTTGTTGGAATCTAATGGAGAATAGAAAACTAATTCTTCCTTAATGCTGGTTAGTTCAGCAATCTACCCAGAAGAATTCCCTCTTTTTTTCTCTTCTGAACTTCTGATTCAGCATGCTACCATACTTAGTCTCGCGTGCGAGATTGAGTCCATCAGCAGATAAGAGACTTGCTATTTTTATGGGAGTGTGCGAATTTCATTGTTTCGTTTAAGTTTAAAACAGACAAAGTCGTCGTCTGAGTGCGATGCGATGCTATTATTTCCACAGAGAACGGAATTTAGTTCCCTCTTTCAAACTTATTTTGTTTTCGCGTGAGTGTTCCATCTAAATCTCGTGTTTATGTAGACAAAAGTCGAGATAAAAAAGGTTTGACAAAGAGGCTGCTTCCAGCCAACTGCAAGCAAGCAAGCTGCAGCGTCAGACAATTTTCCTACTTTAAGGTTTTAATGTGCTCATTCTATAAATAGATATAACACTTAAGGCACTTATTCAGACTTAGACTATTGCTTAGATGCAAAAAAAGGGGAAGAAATATTCGTGTTCTTCCTGTCAGTTCCCCTGCTCTGACCTCGAACAAGAAGAAGACAAAGTTTATATGGAAAGTAATAATAATAATAATAAAAATACTTCCACCAAAAGGAAATCAAAGAAGGGCTAGCTAACCTTTCACTTTCTGAACATTCAATGTCGAACAAGCCAAAGATGTTTGGTTTGTTTGGCATGTAAACGTAAGTAAAAAAAATTGGTTGGGGTGATAATATTCGTATTGGTACTAGTAAGCACATCTACTACAAATACTACGTTCTAAGTTGTTTCCCACTTTTCATTGAGAGAAAACAAACTTTTTCGCATTTTTTGTTTTCCCCATTGTCGTTATCCTCACTCAACATTGCCGTTGTCGTGCGGAGTTTTTTTTATTTGAGACTCTTGTAAATCCAGAGAAGCCCTTGTGCTTTGTCCACGAAAATAAAGCAGTCACTCTTCTTTTTCCACCTCTCATTTTCCCTATTCCATTCTAGAGTTCAACTGAAGGATGCAGTGTTTTCGAGTTGGACTAGTTCACTAAAGGAATACAAACATAGTCTTCACCAAGTTGAACTAGAAAACGGTGCACGGGAGGCCGAAAGATAATGAATATGATGTGATGTTTTTATCTCCGTATATGTGCAGAATACATACTACTTGAACAAACTCTCTGCTTAATTTTATGTGGTTTTCTGTTTTGTGACCGGATTGTTTACAAAATTGATTGCCATGAATCAACACAAATCTTTCCTCGTTCGCTACCCAAAATCGCGAGTCAATTTACCTTCCAAAAGATGAAGTAGGTGACGCAAAAGGAAAGAAAAGGCCAAAATCAAGCCGAAATTGTGTAAGAAGTCTTTGTTACATTTTGTCATTTCTTGTTTTCACCACAGATCAACGCTTTAAATTCATTTTCAAAATGCCCCAGTATCCTCTTTGGATATACACATATTTGCAAAAGAGCTAATTCTATCGTTGTTAGGTTTCGCAGACAATCTTTAAAAGTAACATGAAAGCATGCATCACTGCTCACACATTTTATTTCATTCCAGAAAATATATTCCACTTGTATCGTTCATGACGTTCACTCAATTCTTCTTCCTGTGATTGGGAAAGCAAAGGTTTCGTTTCGCCTTGGCTGATGAATATGGACTATGGACGTTTTGTTTTTAAACTTGCTTACAACACGAGCTAGCAAACAGGCGTATTTACTTTAACTAGTCTGGGAGTGAAAAAGAGGAGCCCCTTAACCAAGAAAAATTGCTTCAGGGAGGAGTGCATAAACAGCCACACTAAGCCAATGATAAATTAGTACAACTCTTGATCACATTTACACCTGTTAGAAATCCATTTTTCTACATCCCCACTTCATTTGTTTTCAACCATGGGCAACAAAAAATACCTCAATACTTTCTTTCAAACTGGAATCATTTACGAAGTCTTTTGTAAATAATTCAAGGCATTATTATTATTGGCAAGTCACAAGAAAAAAAAACTATTTTTATCTACTATAAAGCAAAAGGGGAAGGCTTGCCTCATTACCTATGTAATGAAGGAGAAAGAAATGTCAAGAGAAAACCCCCCAAAAAAGAAATTCTTTTACGTTCGGTTTTTTTCAATCATGTTTATCATGTCCTTCTTGATGAAACTAGTGCTACGCCGGGTGTACCTGTATTTATTATATTCTTACAAACCATCTATTATTTCCTCTTCTCAATGGCAAAATGAATAATTTAGCACGTTTTCATTTTTTGTTTCATCAAAACAGTTTCTCCATTCCATTTTTTTTACAAAACTCAATACGGAAATCCATCACGTTTTTCATGATGAGAGAAGGAGGAAACTGATAAAAAGTCGGAAGATTGGAATGGCTAATAAAAATGTCATATAACAATTGTATTGCATTCTGTACGTGTACTCACATAAAAATAAAACAGCTTAACTGCCAAAATCGGCTTTTCCCTGAGAAAATTCTCCCTTTCAAGTGACAGCATTATCGGGAGCGTTTTCTCCTAAATGTTTCTCTAATTTCTCTTGCACGCCACGCCATGTCATGCCTTTACAAACCAAAACCAGCATGTGTGTTGTGTGTGTGTGTGTGTTTTGTTTCTTTCCTTTACTTTTGTTGATATCGTGGCAGCGATAATGTACAGGTGCGTTTTTTATGTTACTGATGGCATATGATTTTTCTATCTTCATGTCAAATGAACAAAGTATTAGGGGATTTGAAGGAATCGTCATCACCAGCTTAAGAAAAGCCAATAACTCGCACAACGCCATACATTCTTAAATCGATGCATTTTTTCTGGAACGTAACCTTGTACTAAGACCAAGGATACTGCTGAATAAAAAAAATAAGAAATGTACAGTTTTATGTATATTGCTACTTTGCAACTATTATTTGAATAAATTTCTTCTTCCTTGAGTGCACAAGCCATACACCAGAACCATTTTCTCATACGAAATCATTTCCTGGCGATACCCGGCCGCCACTACCACCAACCGAACCTCGTACTATATACTTATACAACACATTACTATACAACACATTTTTCCGTCTCCGAAGAAGTTTTCTTTTTATTTTCATTGTAACCCTCAAGAGAATGTCAAAGAGGAAGACGCTTTAAAATGAAATGCATTTTCGGCTCCACTTTAAAGAAAAGTATATTACAACGTTCATTGACGATGAGTTTTGTGCCTCATTCCGCTGCTGCTTTAACACTTTTTTATATCCTTTCAAAATTCGTGAATTGAAATGAGCTATTCCTTATTTTTCCCAAATCGTCCTTAGAACTCCACATCAGCTGCATTTGCATTGATGCGAAAAAGCTTTAGTTGAAAGCCAATGCCTATATGGTGCTGCAATTGAAATTTCTTCGAAAAAAAAAATCCATGAAACTCAATGATCTTCTGCAAAAAAGGAAGCGCGTATATCACCATTGAGCTAGTCTCCTATTCTTCCTCCGAAAATCTCCTTTTCAGAAGGATAGACAGTTGTGACAGCCGTAAACCATTTCCTTTGCTTATTCCCTCCTTCTTAGAAAAAGAAAACTTATTTTCTTGAAAGCCAAACCAAACCACCCCACACCACAGACTACAGACAAAACACCGTTGCACACTCACACACATACGTACATAAACACACACTCACTCCCAAGCACACATGCCCAATCCATTAAGATTACCGATGATACTCGTCATTTAGTTAGTCGCTTATGCTGCGATTTAAACTCGGTTTTACAGGCATTTTAAAATTACATTCTTGCTACGCATTTTAAAAGGATTTTTTGTCGCGACCAAAAAAGAAAAACTCTTTTTTGTTTGTTTTAACTTGACAGTAAAGTAGAATGCTCACTATTAACCATAATACAGGAAGCATTTTGGTACGTTGTACCACTACAATACAAAGCTTGTACTTGGATTATCCCGACAGAAAAAAGCATGGACATTCTTTATAGTCTACCATAGCATTTTTTTATTAACGAATATATTTCTTTCAGTTATCTCTCCTTACATTTTTTTCATGAATCACGAATACGCCTCTGTGCATAATACAGGTTAAAGTTATGGTCGTTTTGTCTGTGTACAGTATGACGAATAAATATGAATTGGATTGGAATCGAATAAAATATATGGCCTGGTGTGGTACTGGTATGGTGGCACTTGTTTGAAATGCATTACAGAAGGGACCATACTAGACTTCCGATCAAATATTCAAAACATTTTACCGTCATGTCATGTTCTCGTCATTTACAATGTATATTGAACAGCAGTAGGAATTTTGTTTCCTATTGTATTAAGACACTGAATCAGAGACGATCGTGAAATGTGTTTACTTTCCTGTCCTTTAAAATACAGAAAACATTTAGGCAAGAAAATTTAAAAAAAAAGAAGTTTATTTATCCAAAGTAATTATACATACTTTTGTCTTCAGACTTTTTTAGAAAAATTTCCGGAATTGCAAGAATCTGCTGGTAATATGTCGATGTAACTACTTACGTTACAAAACAAACTTCCGACTTTGCTGACGTGATTCAGTTGGAAACGATAAATTAAAATTGGGGAAAGAATTAAACGAAACTTTTTCCTGTTTTCGTCTCCTTTCTGGTGAAAGTTTACCGTACTTACTCCTCAGTATGCCTATTATTAATAGGTGAGCGAGTGAAGAAAACAGAGAATCTGGAGCAAGAGCAAACTATATTTACTTTTGAAAGGGCAGAATAAACAACAACAAAGCCTATTTTGGAGAAGGCAGGTTGCGTTGGTGTGTGTTGCCAATTATAGATATAATGGAGAAGAAGTAATTAATAAAGTAGACCCTTTACATCAGAAAGATATAACAAATTCTCTGTTCTCATTCACTCTTCCCTCCCTATCTAAAAAGTTAGTAATTGAAAGTATTTCAACGAAAGGAAGGAACTAAAAAGTGAAAAGAGGATTTTTTTCATTCTTTCCTCTGCCGGAAAACTAAAGTTTCTTGTCCTCGATTCATTCACTCACCCACCAGCTTTTCAGACTGTCGTCGGCAGTATTAGAAGCAGCATCCATTTCGATGTGGCACCACCGTAATAGAAGAAGAAGAAGTAGTAGTACTAGTAGTAATAGTAGTAGTAGTAGTGTCGGTTGTAGGAGTTGAGAAAACTGTCGTATGAAATATATCGTCCCCATTACTACTTTCACCTTCTCTACCACATATTCTATGTACCGACCAGGAAACCCAGGCCATTCCATAGATTTGTAATATTTTTAGCGAGTTTTACTCGAAACATAATTTATATAAAATGTCTGTATATTTATTTTTCTGGGAAGGAGGCAAACATCTTAAACTTGAACGACGTCCACGTTAAGTGTTATCAAGATGAAAAACAGAGTGGGAGGTGCAGTAGAGTGAGTGAGCGAAGAAGACATCGCTTTCTTTGATCGAAATACGATGTTATAATAAAAAAATACTACTACCTATTCTTAGCCTGAGTAAGTAAGTTAAGTAGCACAAAAATAGCTGCATAAATATCCCATCAACCAGGCTTTCTATAAATATGTACATGTACGGACTTTTTTTGCCGATACTTTTGTTTGTTTTCGAGAATCACAACTTTTTTTCTGTGTCTTGCCTTTATCACTTTGTCCCTCTTTCTCTTTTGACATAACATATTTTCTAATTTGAAAAAAAAAAGTTGTCGTTACTATTTGCTTCTATCTTCGTTCTGGACTTGTTTCCATCTCTTCCTTATGTAACGCCCCCTTACATGTTAGCACAGAGGAAACTTTCTTTTTTTCTAAAATAAGGCGTTACTATAAGTGAGTCATTGAAAAATGAGATTGCTCTTTAGAAACAAGAAAAAACGATGTTACTTTTCCAAGGAAAATACTGCACGGTCACTTTTATTTTTCTCGTTCCCGCACGCTGGCTTTTTCTTATTCCCGTCATCGTCATCAACAACGATAACAGCAGTATCTAAACTTTTCTTGATGATGTGGATGTGATGTTTCAGAAAAAAAGAGCACATGGACAGGAGACGCTATACCTTGTACGATGTGTCACATTTCTTTGTTTAAGCCATATTCATCATCATCAAGGGAAGTTCCTCGCTACCTTTCTCTCGAATGGCAAAGCAGCTGCTGGAGAAAGAAGGAGATGTGTGTGCTATGGAATTGGAATGGTATGGCATATTCTTAAACTACCTCAAGACAATCCAATCAAGTCAGAGGATGCTATAATGCAAGCAGGCCATCTACCATATTCTTCTTCCCTCATCTTTTTTCCTTTCTTTTTTTTTACCTCAGTCTATTATACAAAAGTGTTGAGTAGAAGATAAACTCCAAACAAAAAAAAATCATCTAGTGTCTTGAAAGAAAGCTTTTTTCTTCTGCAGATAATCCCATAAAAAGTCTCCTTTTCAATATATTAGCTGAACTGGCCCAAGGTTTCTACTCTTTTGGTTCACTTTAACGAATAATAAGTACCGTTGACTTATATTCAACTGCTGGTTTGGTTTAGTCTGGTCATCTCATCTCCTATCCTTGCTTTCCTTACTTCTTTATCTTCTCCCTCAAATCCTTTCCTTTTCATTTGTGAAAAGTAGAATATCATCTGCCGAGAAAAAACTAGCGCATACAGCATAGTTATATACATTCTTTCTACCCGATACGATTTATGCTGGAAGGTAAACTGCTTTCATTATTGGAATAATACAATAACCAATGGGGCTGCCAGAGGACGAGCATCGTATCATTTTGCCTCTTACGGAAAGTGAGATTCTCAGTTTCATTTGCTGCGCTATTACTCTCACACGCTCCTATTTTAGGGACATCAAAGCTATTAGTCTTAATGCAAGTGTTTTTATGTCAAAGAAAACTCAGCGCGTCTGATTGATGTGCTTTGGAGGAAGTGAGGACAAAAGGAAATTTCTCTCAATTTGTAGCCAGTGAAAATACGTATATACTCCAGTAGTTCCTGAGACAATGAACTTTTTTCTTTTGGTCATGCTACCGATGCTGCTGTCGTTGTTGTCTTCCTTCCGAAATATTTTTGTCTTCTTATCTTACTTTATTTTTCAAGGAAAAGCTCGGCACTTGGTATTGATGTTGTGTTCGTATGTCTACATTTCACAAAGCACAAAGCATATTACTTACATAGACACACTTCACTTTTTTCAATTTCCCCTTTACTGTCGTAATAAAAATCTCTGAGTAAATTTTATTCATTTTTATGTTGCAAAAGCCTCTTCGTCCAGGTTTTTTCCCACTCAAGTCAAGCTAAACCAAGTCTGAATCACTCAGATAGCTGTATCATACGCCATGTTTCTTACCGAATGAATCGTTCTATTTTTTACCTACAGATCCTCGAATCTGCCGTGTTGCACGAGATAGACCACGTTTGCAACCGCTCTACCGCCGGAGACGAGACCACACCACACCACATACGGCTACTTTCTCTGTTCTAGTAGAAGTATCGGCGAAAAAAAAGCGACTAGAGGGAAACCGCATGATTGCGAATTGCAGTCACTCTGCGTAAATAATGCAAGACAACATAGTTTCAGTGACGCTCTGAGCAATTCTCTCTTTCCTTCTTTCTTTCTTTCTTTCTTTCATTCTTTCTTTCTATTCTCTCTTCGTTTAATAGAAAGAAAACAATTTTTCCCTTCTTCCTATCTAAACCGAAAATCAGGGAATTCATTCTGTGCATCTTATTTTCTCCAAGATTACGGAAAACTGAAGCAAAAAGAGAAAAAATCTTCGAGGAGGAAAAAAGTGCTTAGACGAGATATTACCTAGATAAATCCGTAAAGCGAATTCGACTTTTTGTGTGGTGGAGCATAGTGCCAGAAATATTATGGTGTGGAGTGACTGACTAAAACTGAGAGCCCCAAGATTTGTTCAAAACAGACCTGATCGTTGTAGTAGTAGTAGTAGTAGCAAGTTTGTATCATACATTATCCTCCATACAACATACAAATATTATGTAGTCATTTAAATCAAGTTTTGTTGTGGGCATTCTCTCGTGAAAGGAGAACGACTTTAGTAATATTTTCCCGCTTGTTAATTTTTCAATTATGAAATGAAATCATGAAAGGGAGAGAGATGGGGAGGTAAAAAGACGAGGGGAAATAAATATTATTGGAGGATCTGAAGCAAAAGTAAGAAAAAGACTGGCTAAAAATGGAGGGTGATGGGACATCTCTAAATGGCATGGACCGAGTTTCCGACGACGATGTGAGCGTTTACCAATGGGGAACTAATGAGAATGGGACGGGCGACGACTACGACATTATAGGCAATGGGACCAACAGCACAGTGGTCATTCACGCTTTGGGCTACTCCACACTACATATAATTATCTCGTCGATAGTTTTAACATTCAATAACTCACCAGTCCCTACGTGTCAGGTAAGTAGAGAATGAATAAAACGACTATTTCCACAAAAGAAAGTTAACCGAGCGTACACAAGCTTCAGTCCACATTATTTTCAGTGGACCAAAAAAAAAACTTAGCTTTATATGTAAACTAGTCCAAAACTCTTCCCATTTCCCTTTGCTTCTACAACCACCACCATCACCACCACCACCATTCACCCTGCTAGTCTTATTGACGCACACGCCACAATGACTTTCACTCATATCATGAGCAGAGGAAGAACAGAAACTGTTAATTGAGACTATGATGATATCCGTATCCGAGGAAAATGAAAAGTGTTCCGAGTAAAATCATCAAATAAATTTTAACCGCTCCATTTTACCATTACCACCTTAGTCTCACAGTTAGTTAACCGATTACATTCATTTCATGTGGTGTGCGGTATTTAGAAAGCATCCTCAGGGTGGAAACTTTTTCTGTTCGTGTGAAATCAATATCACGGAAAAAGAAGGAGAAGCCCATTCAAATTACGCAAGCATAAGTATCTGTTGCCAGTGTGTGCCGTGATGTGATAAACCTTGTTATTTTCTGATTTTCATAATTGAAACGCAGAGAAGGAAAACTTTAGCAACCTACACCTGTTCGTTCGCTCCGTTCCGCTTGCTTGCTGCACTTTTCTGAAGTCCGACAAACTTGACTAGACCCGGCGACCGACCGGTTGAAGTTGAAAAGTGGGAAATTGAATATTTCATCACTTAAGTCTTCATCACCAACATTGTTATTATTTCGCCGTCAGCAGTACTAAAAAAAGAATTCGGAAACTAGATTGGCCACATCATTTTCATGCTTCATTCAAAATCTTTTTTATCTGTTAAGATGATTGACCATGAGGATTCATTCAATTTTTTAAATGACGCACCTTTATCTAAAATTACATGGAAAAGGTCAACCAACATCCATTTATGGTCGAGCCGAAATATCAACCAAAGTTGTACATAGTTCATGTGTTCGTTCGTATTCTTTATTTAACCCATCAAAAAAGACATGAAGTGCCTTTCAAAATGCTATTTCATCCTAGAGCACTTCACCTCTTGCATTCATAGTATTTTACCAGCTTCTCCATTTCACGCTTATTTATTTGTCCAGTCAAGCGGAGAGTCGGGGCCAGTAGAATTTTCACCCCATAAGTATTTACCTTTCATATTAATTTCCCTGTCCGTCCAACTCTAACATCGTATCACATCAGACTCTTCCGCTTTTCAATTTTTTTGAAAGCAATATGGTTTGGCGCATCGCGTCAAGGTTTTTTGTGGTGGCATGGTATGCATTATTCTAATACGTTGTAATTAAATCTCACCGAACATTCTGGCTTTTTTATTCATAGGCACTTTATGTCAGATTGCACGTCACAAAGGGAGGAAGGGATGGAAATTGAAGAAAAAAACTGTTTAAAATTACATTTCGTTCTTCCCTCTCTTTTTCATTTAGAGTAAGCTGGAAAATATATTAACTGACGTAAGCACCACTTCCAGTCTATCTTCTTTTTATATGGCTGAAGAAAGCGGGAAGAGCGAGTGGTGGCGGTGGGAACTCTAAAAATGTGAGTAGGTTGCGTAGTCTCTGCGGATTTCCCATTTCCCGGAGTCCATCCATCCATCCTCCTCCTCTATTAATGTAATAACAAATGCATTCTTTACGTCTCTTTGAAAAGGTCAAAGGACTTTTTGTGCATTCGCGGGAAGAAGAGAAGGGAGAAGGCACTAACGCTCGAGATTCTTCAGGGTGTCGTAAAATTACAGATATCGTAATGTGCACTAAAACATGAGTTGAAGTGGAGGGGTCTGTGAAGTGCTGGCTTTGGCTTGAGCTCTATTTATGTCACTCTTTAGTCAAGTCGAGACCATCGCATTTCATCGTTGGGGAACGTTGAAGTTACCCTTTCACTTCAGTATATGCACATCACACCCACACCTATAGTACTTGTGTCGCTACCACCACCACCATACCACCATATGCACAATTAGATGTGGGACCTTAAGCATGATAATCATGACGAAAATGATAAGGGAAGAGCATAATGGCTGTGTAGTGTGTTGTCAGCATTAGTAATGATTGTGGTGGCTTAGCTTTTCTTTCTCCCAACTTTAAAATAATCTTGTTGAGTGCTATGGCTCATTAGGATCGAGCATAAAAGCATCTTTTACTCTGGGCGATTCGACGAAAAACAGGAGGGCTATTACGTACAAAGTTTTGTATGCCATCAAACAAATGCTTGTGTCTGTCTGTCTGTACATCTGGTGTTAAACGATTGTCTTCTTCAAACATCTTTGAACTCCAATGGAAAGGAGTAGCAAACACGTGAATATTTTTTATAGTTTGCTCAAATGTCTATTAAAAGTGTGCATTTTTTGTGACACTGAATTTGAGCTTTTCATAAAGCGATTGTATTTAGGGAGGGAGGGAATGGAAACAAGTTCTGCTTTGTTATATTGTGCCTTTTAGGTTGTATTGAAAGGAAATTTCCTGGGAGAAAAGAGAAGTGGACATATATTAAGTATATACTGCTCATGTTGACTCTCTAGAATAGTCTTTATAATGATATGTGTGTTAACATTAAATAGTTCCAGCTACGTCTCCAAAAAACAATGTAACACTGTACCAGTTTTTTTCCTTGAACTCGAAACCTTAGTCTAAATTTTGGCAAACAAGAAATGAGACATGTTACTTGGTTAAATTGAAAGAATAATTATAAACATGTAAGTAATGACAATGAAAAGGAAAACATCGAGCCGGGCCCTTAAGCATTGTAAAGATGATTCTAGGTTATAGTGCTTAGAAAAGAGTCGATATAAATATGTATCACAAATTCAATCCAGATGAAATCTCATTATTTCGCTGAATAACTTTGTCTACATCTAAACAGCAAAGGCACTCTTGTCGCAATGACGATGATGATGGTTGATCAACCAGAGCACGTTTTTTTTTGTCAGATAACAAATGGCCAGCAGTAAGTATGGCCCCTGCATATATTCATTTTATTTCGAGTGGGTGACGCAATGTGTAACTCTAAAATGTATTCTAAATTCGGAGACAGTTCACAATAAACATACTCTACTCGTCGAACGTGTCTTCTTCATCCTTTATGGAGAGAACAAAATTTGAGACATTCAGCATTTAAAAAACGAGGACTGCTCTCCATAGAATTGAGTCTGTACATATTTTTTATGTTTCGTTGTTATAAGCAAAATCCTGAAGGTCTGGGGGTGGACAGTAGAAAGGACGGCATCGGCAGTGCTTATTAAGATGTAGTTATTAGTCGGGACACACACTCACAAAAGGAGATAAAGTAGTCATCTGCATTCAACGCTCACCCGGAGCAAAATTCACATAAACGCATTTATTCACGTGAAAGTAGGCGGTGTGACATCTCCAAAAAAAAAGATTCGAAGTTAAGAAATGACACTAGCTTGCCTGTATGCCTATTTGGATACAATATTTTGGATTCATTTTTTTTCTTCTGTGGAAGCAAATGAAATGAAAATGTTGAATCCTCTACTGATCCTATAAAATGCAGTATAATCGCATCTGATCTGATGTAAAGAAGGTCTCTCTGGATTAGGAAAGATCGTCAAACCACATATTGTTCCAGATGTCCCCTGCACTTAGCCATACAATGAACACGTTTGGACAATAACAGAATACATTTTCCCAAAGAGAGAAAAATGATAGGGATGTGATACTATTCCGCACGTTTGCACAAACTCCACAATTTCGCAAAAAAAAAGCCAGGACTTGGTTGGTTCCTCTTCTCCTCTATGCAATGCATGCATGAAAAAAAGCAAACAAGGGCCTAAAATGTCCAAAAAAAAGTGAAAGCTTTGAGTATCACAAACAGTTATCTATATCTCTTCCCTCTATATTATCAGTGGACGGGAGCTGAGCTCAGGGGCGACAAGGGGAATATCAATGCAACTTCTTTTTGTTTGGTATGATAATGTCAAAGGAATAAAAATAACACGTTTCTTCCAACAAAGAGAATTAGGAAGGAGAGGAAAATAGATTGAAAAAATATGCAATTGGGGTCCTAAACAACACCCTTGTTACCATTTCCCACACGTGCATGTATGAAAATTACTGCAAATGCTCCTTCATTGCCGAAGCAGATTAAGATGGAAAAGGCGATTGCTCCTATTTCTTCTTCTTCCACCAGGACAAAGGAAAAAAAAGTTTTCGTTTTCCTTCCCAAAGAGAAAAAATCTTATCTAAAAGTTGTTCGAGTAATCACCTTGATTAAAATACTATCTTGATCAATTTCAAGTTAGCCTTTAAGTTGTGAAAATAGAATCATGAATTTGTAACAAAGCATTATATAAAGTAGAAGTAGAACATTTTACTGAGGCGTGTGTGCGAAATTTGTCCCTGGAAACAAACAAGGGTCACATTATTTCTCTTCGCGTGTGCTTTTCACAAACTTTGATGATGAGAAGTACCATCACCATCCTCACAAATTGGATTCGCTTGCTCCACGACGACGACAATGTGAGTGAGGATATTCGTCTGAACACTTATGGAAGGAGAAGTAGCTAGCGACAAAAGGATTCTCAAGTAGGCACACAACAAATACGCGTCCGACACTTTCCCCAGTAACAATACATACTTATCATGTTCGGAATGCGAAGTGCACAATTTTCGAAAGAAAAAAAATTAAAGAAGTTGATGACGGTGGTAGTGTAGTAGTAGCAATGGCGTTGATGGTAGTGGCATGCACGGCACCACGATCTCTAAAGTGGTAGTCGCATAAATACATACGAATTTTCTTCCATCTCCTGTACCACTACTTTTCACTGATGGAAAGCAAAAGATAAAAATGGGGAAAGAGAGAAAAGCGAAGCCATGGCATGGCAAACCAAGTAGTTGCTTGCTATTTTTTTGTGTTAATGATGTTTCTATGTGCTTTTGTGTCATGTCTTTTTGCCTTCCTCTATTTCTCTGAGTGAGTCTTGCTCATTCGAACTAAAATAGTGAATACCATAAGAATGGCAGAGCGCTCACAAGAGAGTACTAGTCCCTTTGTCGTATTTACATGAAAAAACATGATATTGTGCGTTGCGTTTTCATTTTCTCTCTTCTTCCCGAGAAGTGCTCTCGCTTTATAGACCCCATTTGTATGGTCGTCCGTCTGTCTGCCCAAACCAAACTAGTCCGGACTTCCGTTCTATGTGTGATAACTCCACTCAGGAATTTTGAATCGGAGTTGTGAAAAGTCACCATCACAAAGATGCTACATTGTTAGTTTTCAAAGGCACTTATTTGCGCTCATATAATTTTTTCATTATGTCATAAAAGTAGTGTTCTTCAACCTTTTTTTGCAATGTTTTATAGTATTACAAGGGGTTTATCTGCGCCATACATACATAGTTTGAGTCTTTTTTAACTTAGACTTTTAGGTAGGCATAGCGAGGGAAATCTTCCCATTCTCATAAAGCGGATTTCTACTCTCTTTTGCGCTCTTCAAAGTTAACTTTTTTTGTGCTGGTACACCAGCAACAGCATTCTTTCCTTCTCCGCTCTGCACCGTATTGGATTCGAGTAAATGGCTCAAGTGGAAAAGCAGATAATAATATTAGTTGGAGTGACAACAACGGCTTGTTTGATGTTGTTATTGTGGCAGCGGCGGCGGTACATAACCATGGATAACTGTTTATTTAATGAATCGCTGTAAACACATTTTCTTGCTTTCCTTGTTTTCAGAGAACATCACATCGCTTCCTATCACAACTGCTTTAGTGAAAATTGTCGTATTTGCTTCTTTTCCCATTTATTTTCTCTCATTTCAATCAGCATTAAATAAACTCGTGTCAATAAAAACCCTATCTTATTCAATTGCACGGACGAAATGGTGATGGAAGAGAAATGGAATTTTAGTACTTTTTAAAACAAAAACTAACACTTTTCTTTTAAGGAATTACTGCAATCAAAATTTAAAATCTCCCAGTTTTCATGGGTTCGAATCCTAAGATTTTTTCACGACAAAGATGAGGGCAATGCGATGTGAAACAATTTCATTTCTCCATGAGTAGGATTTGGGAACTCTGCTCACTACTGATATGTATCCGCATATCGTGAAGTGAAAACATTCAAAAATAATGGCTTTACAAGATGACAACTTTTCCGCCTTATTTACTCTCTCATGTTCAATACACTTCTTGTCGTACGTGGCATGTAGCAAATGAAACGATGGAAAGTGCTTTCCGTAGATTGATGTGAAGTCAACCTAAAATGTCGTGAGTTGGCACGTCTTACAAAAAAGCAGTAAAACCTTTCTGAAAACAAAGTCACATAATATCTCACCACTGCTCTACCGCTGCCGTTTACTTCTCATCAAAGACTATTTCCTACAAAAATATTACAAAAGAGTCAAGTCAACTATATTTTACTGCAATCAACTTCATCCACTAAAACAGAAGGAACGAGCAAAAGACAAAACTCATAATCCATTCTGCTACTTCCAGTGCTACTCACTCTTTTTCACTTTCACTATTTTTTTTAATTTCACCTCATAAGTCTCGTTTCCAATGCAATCTCAAAACGAATTCTAGATGAAGTTAATCCTGAGCTGGAACATAGTAACATTTGTCTCGTCGTTGCTGAGAGAAAGGAAAATATGAAATGAATAAATAAACGTGTACAGTCTCAGATCCCTTTCCTTCAGCAAAGCGTGACCATTTGCCCTGGAAAGAGACGACACGACAGAGTCGTAAAAAGATTGGGACATTGGGCCATACATGCTTTCTCCTATTTTTCGTGTTTTTTTTATCCATGGCATTTTATTTACTTTGTAGATTTCATGCACTATTTATCAACTTAAAAACCATCTTTAATAATGAAGAAGCCTTGATGAAAGATTTACGTTTTGGTCCTTGACGTAGCAATCTACATGTTTCTTTATACTTCTGTTCTATTTTATGCCTACACCTGGTTTTCTTAACGTTTTCCTTTTTCTTCCCATCCTGAATTTTGGTGGACATCAGTAAACTGAGCTGAGAGTTAATGAAAGCATTTTGTCTGTGATTCTTTTCTTTTACACAACAATATTTATTTTTAGTTTACGTCGTCGCTCGTTATCCTCACAAAACACTGCTGCAAAACTTTCATGATAATTGAAGAAAGCACAATAAATGAATTAAAACCGTAGGCTTTCATAATGTAGGCGAGGACTTGCACACTAAGTAATTCAAAGAAACCTGTCCACCCTTTATCGAATTTAACCAAAGCAACAGTGTACAACCAACGACAACTTTCTTCCATTTCAGAGTGCGGAATGTACGGGAAAAGGAATTTTCATGCTGTTTTGTCGTAAGGTACGAAGGAAAGCGGAAAAACCTTCCGATTAGCCAGAGTAATATTCCACCGACGCGTTTGTTTCCTGATGGTAGACAAAGCCAAGTGAGTTTAGTGGTGAGTTAGTGAGCGCGGAGGAGGTTGGTGTGATGAAAGAGCAATATTAATCAGAATTGCTGCACTCTTTGTAGTCCTCATTCACAGTTTTCAGTTAAGCATATGTATCCCAAACAGCAATCATTGAAAACAAAGTACAAAGGGACGTAAAGTATTAGAGAAAATGTCGAAAATTTCATCATCATCATCATCATCTTCTTCTTCTTCACTGCTCCAACATTTTCCATTCCATCAGAGCCCATTTTTATTCCTAGTTGAAAATATGCTAGCCAAGTTTGAGAAGGTTCGCAGATAAAATATTTTATTTTGGGGGTTCTCGTTACAGACAGAAATTGTTAAACTTCCCCTTTAAAGAGGGAAAACGAAGGGAATGGTAAAGAGTTGAAGACTTGGAAGTAAATATTGCATTCAAACATCCTACTTTTATGCCTGTCAATTCCTTGAATTGCCATGAGCAATCAGGAGCAAGTTCACTGAGCGTACAATATTCAAGCTTGTTTTTTATTCGAACAAAAGAGAGAAAATGGAGAAAAATAGAGATATTGCATTTCTCTTGTTTCCATACACGTCTTGCTACACTCATGTTCATATTCTACACTAGTGTATCGCACCATCATACTAATATCATATTCGCTATGAACCCAACTCAGTCATTCAGGTCATACTTCGTTATATGGAGGGAACGATGGGAATGTTAAAGGTAGTAGTAATCGTAATAACCTTTGATTTTTTATATGATCGTAAAAAATATTTAGAAGAGAAATTTTCTTTTTCCCAATACCAGGAACATCATCCCGTCTGACTAAGTCACCAGAACTGAACGTGTTGCCTGTTCATATTAGTTTGATGCTTGACTTTAGCTTTGTACGTGCTGACTCGTGATTTTTTTTTCTCCTGTTTCTAATCTCATCTCA
Organism: Seira musarum; assembly: GCA_027743895.1. Lineage (NCBI taxonomy): Eukaryota > Metazoa > Arthropoda > Collembola > Entomobryomorpha > Entomobryidae > Seira > Seira musarum. Next base: position 59,058 of record JAHZMX010001967.1, on the reverse strand, counting down.
TTCTTCGGAAAAAGAGATACAAGGAAACGTAATGTTTGATCTGGACTATATCATGATTATATTATGATGATGAAGACCTATACGACTTCCTAAATTTGGATAAGCAAACATTCAAGAAAATAGTGTAAGTAAAGAGAATTAACACGGAATAAGTCGTGATTGAACTTGTTGAAAATCCAAAGTTTTAGGAATTATTATGAATATATAAGAAACGTATATCCGGCGAAACGAGCAGGCTCATGTTATTTAATGAATTTTCCACCTTTCTTCCATTTTTAAGAGTTCCGTTTAATGACGTGCGAGTAATAAAGAGTTGAGTGTTTGGCGGATTGGAGTAAGAGTTACACGCTCTCTTGGAAAAGGGCGAGAGAGCTTTTTCTTTTAAAAAAATGTTTGTTTGTTATTTGGTAGAAAAAAGCAAGCTTCATGCAAATTTTAGAGCTCCATAAAAATTAAAAACTCATCTTGTTTCGTGAGATCGTGAGAAAAAGTGTTTAGATTGTTTGTTCAAGGTATGAAGAAGCTCTATTTTTGTTGGGTGGAAGTAAAAGATTAATTCTTTGCATTTTACTCGAAGAAGCTTGCTGTCGTCGTGAAAGTTTGCTGAAGAGAGACGTGTTGTTTGCATAGAATAATGATTTTGTTTGGTTCCATTGAAGTCGCTGGGATTACGAAATGCTCGTGTGTAAACACGACGATAGGGAAGAGTACATAGTGGTTTTCTTCCTAACGAAATCAATGCGATATTGGTAGTGACGCGAAATGTTTACGTTCATTAGGTTGAAGGAAGGGAATACGACCAGCCCAATCCCGGCCAGGCCAAACGAAGCCTAACCAGACTCACACCAGGTATGGAAATGATCACGACGTGTGGTCTACTGCATCTCTAGAAAAATATCCAATGTTACCTCTGTACACTACACTATATAGGCTAAGGGGTATAAATAGGGTATAGTACATCCTGCTCTACATCCGTGAATTTTTTTTTTCATCGCCTCCTTCATCTTTTTCCTCGCAGTTTTAAATTCAATACCTCACATTTTTTCGATGTTCCAAAGCAACTCATTCTCATTACATTCTTTGCTTTCATGTGAAGCAAAAAAATATATATACATAGATTTCCTACTAGATCCACTTGAGTTAAAAAACGATGATGATGGTGGGAGTGATCGAAGATATCTATGCAGTTCTTGAGAATCGAATCGTCAGTATATTACACTAGCTCACTTCAAAGCCTCTCAATCACTCGCCATACCATTTGCACTTTATTTCCGCAGAGATATTTTTCGACTTGTCTAAAGGTAATTCACACAACTAATGCACTAAAGCACAAAAAAAACGAAGTGAAGAGAAGAAATGTTTTTGAGATTTCTGTTGGAGGCGGTAGGAGTGTGAACATTTTGAGGGGAAAATGTATCCCATGGAATCGACATCCCATCTCCCTTTATTTTCAACATGAAAGTAATTGAAATTCTTGAAGTTGTTGGTGTTACAAACTTGTTACTTCGTTTTTTACAACTGGATGTGATAGGAATTAATGTTTGGATGTGGCTTCTTCCTTGGTTTCGGTGTTGCTTCTGTAAAAAAGCGAGAGCTAGCTCGCTTACCGCTTTTTTCTGCTGACTCCACAGAAAAATATAATTTCGTTGCGAGACGAAATGGGAAAGTGAGAGAAAGAAGGCGAAAAAAATATGGAAGCACAATAATACTTCGTTTTACTTTTTCCGAGTCAACTCGGGATAAAGTCAGATGCAATGCTATAAAACATAATCAAGGTTACGCCGTTATATCGCTATGGAATGGTAATGGCATACAGATAGTTTTTTTTGTCAGACAAAAAAATCGGCTACATTTAGTTTTCGCTCTGCTCCTGGAAATCAAACTGGCATCACTTTTGAACAAGATCTGCCAGCATGATTTTTGCAAAAGCTGAGTGGAGTAGGGCAAAAGAGCCTATTTTTGTACAGTCTTAATTTGTGTGGATCCTGGATCCATGAAAGGCCAAGATGTTTGTTTTTTAAATAAAGAAGGACATTGTTGAAATTGTTGGTATATTACTGATAGCTGTACAGAGTACGGAAGGAGAAATATCAATTTCAATCTATGATATAAATGTAACTCTTCGAAGAAGAATGATTTGATTAGAGAAAAAGCGTGCGGTTGTCTCTTTCTTTTCATACTTTGTTCCTCTTGTGCAATAAAGCGTGCCTCTGTCTGCTCTACATTTCTTATACTTTACTTAAGAGTTCATAGAAGTTGAGGAAAACACAAAAGAAGAAAATCGGATGAAATGGAAAAAAGGTTGAGGATTGTGTTGACGTGGTGCAGAAGAGCAATTGTTATAAAATATTATTGCAGCAGGAGATATACACGGTGAAATCAATGCTATGCATATGTTACTATCATTTCTTTATCCTAACTTTATCACAGTTTAAGTCGTGCGATCAAGACTGGGAAAAAAAAGAAAAGTGTATTTCTTCGTGTGTGTGTGTGTGTGAATGAATAGTAGAAATGGAAAGAACACACGAGGTGTGAGTGTGTGTGTCTATCTGGCCATATTCACTGACATGTGCATAACCCGACATTCCATCATCTCGAAGGAGGAATGGAAAATGTTATCGCGCTCTTACTCTGACTGAAGAAAATCGTTTCACTGACTGCATTCCAAGAATAAGAAAGGAAGGAGTTATAGTGTGTGAAGAAATATGGCTGGGAGGCAAACCAGAAAAAGCCATATATAATTGCATTTCACGCCCAAAAAGAGAAGAAAAAAGTTTTAAAGCTTATTTTCACACAAATCATGTTCCCAATATATGAGTCCTGGATGGTGGTGGCTTGGCTTGGCTGCTGATTCACGGGTTTTTCACTAGTCAGTATGAATCCTCTATTTTTGATTCTTAGAGAGGCAGGAGTAGTACTAGTGTCTTGTCTTGTCCCCCTTTCTGCTCAAATTCTGCCTCAGAGACTGCAAGGAGGAGTGGGAAAATGTGTCTTGGTTCCGTGATGCCGGGGTGTTGATGGCTAGGCATGTAGATTACATTTCTCCAAGGTTTTCTAACCAACCAACCAAACAAGAGTGAAAGAGACGATGTGATGAAAAGATGTGTGCATGTGATGCAATGTAGAGAAAATTCAAAGGAATGGCTAAAAACATCTATAGATATACATATATTTATATATTATGATAAAAGTTGATGAAGAGACCATAGAGGGACGAGGAAATGGCCGATATAAATATAAAAAGTAATAATGATTTTTGTAACGTGACAAAGAGGAACGATGGTGATACCGCGACGACCGTAAAGCATTTATAAAAAAAGGACAATGGTGAGTTGGGTCCACACAGCCATAAAAAAGTTTTTAGTTCTATTTTAGTTCCAAAAAAGACTATTTTTTTCATGAAAAGGGAGCAAGGAAACTGATCGGAAGGCGACCATGCAACTTGAAACCCATATCGTGCCTCAAGGAATCAAACTCTGTGTACGGGGTGAAGCGGAATGGAATGGCAGCAACAGTAGGTATACATCATCATATCTACACAATCTCGATCATACCGAAAGATGGTTTTTTTTTCTCCCGACATGAGATTCGATAATTCTTTCAATATTCGATTGATGTGTTTACGACCAAAGTAGCATTTCTCAGAATGGTATTATCGCATGCGAAATCTGGTTTTTATTGTACCTATACCACACGGGGGGAAAATCCCCGATATTTCTGTGAAGGGAGAAGAAAAAGAGTTTCATGTTGTTCACCTTGTCTGCAGTAATGAATGATCTTGTTTAATGTTCTCACATGTACCATTTGTTGATGCAAGTAGGTATAAATGCATAAACAAAAACGAGATGCATCAAGAGATACGATAAAATGGTATATACATAGTTTCGCTCCCTTGGTGCATTTTCTTGTTTTTGATTAGAAAAGTTGAAAGGAAATGGGTCTTCTCTGACCGGGATATCTCCAGTTAAGTTTTTATATATTTACCTGGCTAGTCTTCTGTTCCTTCTTACCGTTTGCTCTACTACCTTCAATCACTTGATTGTATCCTGCTTCGCGAAAGACAAACATAGCAGCACAAAACGAAAGTTTCTATTTCTCTACCGCTGGTCTTTCTTCTCTCCTCCACGTAATGCTGGTTTTCTCTCAGTTTCTTCAGAAGGGCAATACACAGAAGAGCCCAACAACGACAACATTAGTCGTACTTGTACTGCTCATCCGTTCAAACTCGACTCCATTCTAGTCACTTCAAGGTATCTTTAGAATTGAAAAGAGGCTTTAAGCAAAGACTGTACGGATCAGTGGCGACAGGAATAATAGAAATCACTAGGACGCACAAATAGGCAAGCTTTTTTCATTTCTTCCTCTTCTTTTACTTTCTTTAGATGTGGAGACCCTCCTTTTTAAAATGTGAATAGCTTGAGACAGTTCGTCGGGGAAAGTATGCGTAACAAAAGGGAAAAGTCATGGTGGAAGTAAGTAGAAAACAAAATGTTTTGGATCAGGTGTGACTTCAATCGCATGCATCGAAACCATTTCACAACTTTATTCTTCTTTCTCTGATGGAATAAAAAAGTGTAGCAGGTTTTGTTCTTAGTAACTTAAATAGTGACCCTTTGCCGCCAGCTTCATATTGCCTGATAGTAACGTATAACAAAGTTTCATTTATTTTATTTGATGTAGACAAAAATGATGTGTAAAAATAAAAACAAACTTGTTTCTTTCTCTCGTCTTAAGTCGACTCCATTTTGGTAGTTTTTCCACCCGTGTCATTTGTTTAAAAGAGTTTTTATTTTCCAGAGTCATTAGAGCTTGTTGTGGTGTGTCTTGGTACGATGGTGATGGTGGTGAAACTACTTTAGAATACTCCAGCTCATGATGTTTTATTTTCACTTTTTAGTCTACTCACATTCCATTTTTTGAATAGTATAAATATTCTTTTGCTCTTCCGGATGACTTAACATCACATAGACTCTTTGGTGTAAATGCCTCAAAGAATAATTTCTGATTTTATGAAAAGTTCTTTTCAAAATGCATATAAAGCATATTAATGTAAAAACACTAAATAATAAAAAGTGTGTGCAATAATTTAGGCGAAAACACTAAAACAACAAAACAAACTAAGGTTACCTTACCATTAAACCCAAGTGCCAAAAACAATTAATGAAATAAGGTCTGCCAATTTAGCTAAAATCCACAAAAAAAAAACTTTGTAACACTTATTGGGAGGACGCTTATTCACTGTTTATATCGTGGTGAATTCAAACACTGGGGATTCTATCGTTTGCATAAGTAAAGCACTTTGATTACATTGGCGTCCCTTTTGTTGGAAAAGTGTTCAAACAAAAATACGTGACTTCAATAATATTTCTTACTCCGGCTGGGTTCATGCATGCATGCATTGCAACGTTATGTGCAACGGGATGCGATATTTCTCTTGTGAAACGCACGAATTGTTTGGGAAAATCGCGACCCTTTCCCTTGTGGAATATGTAAACAGACTTGGTTTTTTAATATACGGTTTAATCCAAGAAAAAATTATAAAAAACCCTCATTTTTACTACCCTTTTCAAAAAAAACAGATAACACGAGCAAGAGGTCCACGGGCAAGCATGCGTTCATTTCTCAAAAAAACAACTAAGTAGGTATTGATAGTTTAGCACAGATGTCTCGGCTAAGTCATAACCGTCGCCCCATAACGACCATCATAATACTGTCCAAGTTCTTTATGGACTCTCAAACATGACATTAAAATTTGTATCATTGGGCTAAACTAGCGCAATATATTTTTGCCCATCTTTTAGCACATTTTGTTACATTACAAAGTCTCTATCGTAAAATCCGGGGCCAAGTCGGTCTAGAAAAAATGTAAATGGACGGAATTTGTATGGCGTACGAATTGAAAGCGGGGAAATGGTTAAGCCAGAGCAAAGCCACTTTTACTAGCAATGCACTTTGTCCGATATCAGAGGAAAAATCCTCAGCACTCCAGAGATATATTTTGAATGCCCTTCACATCCTTTCAGAATGGGCCTTAACATTTTTTCCAATTTATCCTCCGGCCTTAAAACGTTCATCTAGGGAGTAATCGTTGTACATGTGACTACTACAAAGAAAAAAAAAAGTTCGCCTTAGAAAGGCGAAGAAAAAACCTCAGTTCTGAGATTGAAATGATGATGATGTAAGAACAGCACAGTTCAGTTATAATGCGACCGGCTTGCCACACCACGTCTCCCATCATTTTTTAAAGCAGGTTTGATGAAAATGCGGAGAAAAATAGAAACATTGGGATGAAGTGGCATTCCAGAGTTTTATACACATCCTTTAACATAATATTTCAATTTTGTTTTATTTCGTTTTATACGTATATTACGGTGTATAGACAGTAGTCTCACTCCGGGGCAAGGATGTGATGGTTTCTCTCTTTCCCTCTCCCTTCAAGAATTATTTTGTGCAAAAAAGGAGGATTTCTGCTGACTAAAACATCTATGGTTACAATGTTCCTACTTTGCCGCCAGGAAGGATTAGACTGACTATTTAAAAACCCCTGATGATAAGTTCACCCGACTTAGCCTTACAGTTCTCTCTTCCTCATTTTTACTATCACATTTTACAACTGAACTGACATGATGACGAGGACGGCGGTTGTTCTGAAATTTGAGTTAAAATGCGCGAATGAAGGAGATCATCTCCCATGCAGGAGGGGAAACTGCCAGCATTTTGGACATGTTCCCGCCCCGAGAAAAATATTTTTAAAGTAAAATAAAAAAAGAACTGTTGGAATAACTGTAGCGTGAACATGAACATGAACTTCCTTGCTTTCATTCGTATTCGTTGTAGAACACCCAAAATACATCATCATGTATACTATTACGTCCAAGACTTTAAGTTATGATATTTTTTTCTTTCTCAAAGTTAATTTTTTGCAAGACTGAAATGACAGAATTAAATTTGCGTCTCTCTTTGCGCTAGTCTACAACAACAGTAAAAAAATCCAGTGACATGTTCTCAAAAGCGAATTCAGATAGTATAGGATTGAAATGCGGTGGAGTGGCGTGCATAATATTTAATTCTAACAACGTTTAAATAACATCCTTAATCATACATGACAGATTTAAAAGATATTTTTGCACAACATGTGTTCCACCAATTTTATCAGTCATTCAGCCTGTTTCTCTATGATGGGGTGCATTTTTAGACCTGCGTGCAATTTTCAACCAAATATTTTGCAAATGCTTTCACGGTATCATCATTCCATTACACAACTTATGAAAGTTTGTTTTGATGATGACAACGTCGTCTCATCCGCTTTCCGCAAATCCATTAAAAATGGAAATTGTGAGAAACCAGTCATTTCAGCCAACTTACCTACTCACCTCAATATATTTTTTTTTTCTTTTCACTAGATTACTTCGAAATATAAGGAGTAAAAAACAGCTTCGCGAACGAGAAAATTTCAGGTTTCATGGTCTAAAAGTGCAGTTCAAATGCTGCCATTACCATCTCATGTTTCAATATTTTTTGGGGCAAATGTCCTTGCTTAGCCAACACATTCTTTCTGCCAAAATATATGATGCATTTTTATGCCCAGTAAAGCTAACAAAAAAGCAATAAACAAACCAATACACTTGGGAATATTCTTCGCATTTAAAATGCCATTGACAAGCCAACTACAACTCATTTTTCACACTGTTGTCGACAATATTATCATTACCATCGCAAACGAAAAAAAATTACAATTATGTGGCAGGATAACTCAACTCATGTAGGAAATTTCTACACGTTGTCATGTTCAACTCCTCCTCAGAGCTCTCTGAAGAATTTTTATTTTCAATGAAGAAAGAAAGGAAAAGTATGGGACGTTTTGCAACTTTGGTTATCGAATTTCCCATAACTATTCATTTTACTCGGAAGGGAATATTTATCATGCATTTAAAGCATTTCTAACGTTTCCGCTACGTTCAATAGCTCTTATTCAACTTTCTGTTTTCCCATTTCCCCCTTCTCCCAAGGAGAATTAAATTACAAACATTCCAACAAACAAGAAAGGAGCTCAATGCGAAAAGGAAAAAAACCCTTTCTGTGTATCAGATAACTCGCTCAAAATACAATTCTAGCTCACCTACATAAAAATAAGACACTTGACCTTTTACGTTCTTCAGTGAATGATAAAAGCCAAATTTCGTATAAAATAATCTTTTCTCATGAACCATAAAAGAAGAAAAAAAAATGCTTAATACATTTTCATTATATTTTACGTATTCTACTGTGCATATGAAATTATTCATCTTTTGAAGAAGCTCTTCTTACAAAAAAATTGCACAGATGCATGCCGATGCCACGCTATAGAAAACTTTTCGTCTTATTCATTGCGATGACATAAAAAGGACAACATTCATACTTTTCAGGGAATGCTTCGGTCGGCTCTTTTTTTCCCAAGGAAAATGATTTTTTTTTTCAAAACATTCACATTTTACTTTTTACCGGGCGGCTACACGACAGAACCCCAATTCCAATAATGAAACATCATTTATGGAAGATGATAGATTGGTCACATTAGTGGACATATGAAGCATCCCATCCTTGTGCCGGTTGCTCTATAGACGACATGGATAAGTGCATAATAGAGCACTACGAATATTATTATTAAAGACTTTTTGCCTTCTCTTCGTAATGTATCAGAGCTACATTAGGACTTCACGTAAATCAATTTTTACTGCCATGGGACGGCAAAAAATACTGATCTGACTTCGAAAATTGTAGCTTCGTCGTCATTACTTCTATTCCTTCATTCATTCACTTTGGTGAAGTATAGAAGTTTTTTGTAATCATAACCGAACATAGTATACATACCATTAGCAAAAAAGGGGATTGTCGAGCGAAAGAAAGCGAAAAAATCGCATTTGCGTCTTCCACTCCGCCGTCTCGGACGTTATGCTTGAACTCCTTCCTGAAAAAAACTATCTTATATTTTAAAGCGTTTGCTCCTTACCAAAAAAATTCTGTTATACTATATGACTTTGTAAAAAAGGTTTTATATGCATGAGCTATCTCTTATCCCGTCACATCGGCATAGTCCTTTTAGGTGAGGAGCGTAGAGCAAAGCAGAACCCTCTTTTTCTACCGAGTCGACATTCTTTTCTTCTTCCTCTCTTCTTCTTCTTCTTCTTCTACTGCTACTACTATCAAGAAAGACCAAGTTGACGATGGTATTGATATAGCGTATCACAGGATTTATTTTTAAAAAGAAAGCTTATTTGATAGAAGGGGGAAAGAGCAAGAGTTTTTTCGTCTTGTCAGAGATAGAAAGACAGTCTTGCACATAACATCCACTTAAGATGCTCTTAAAGATTTTTATTCGTTTCTTTGGCTTTTCCCGTAGGAGCTTACAGACCGTATAAGATGTCCTGGTAAAAAAATAAAAGCCAGAGTTTTTCTTCGTCTTCTTCTGTTCAGACTAGGCTTCGTTTGGTCTGTCCCCTAATATGAATATCAATGTGTTATTGATTTTTCCAGGCGTAAGAAAAATGAAATGCAGGGCATTCAAAAGCAAAAAAAAAAAGCAAAGCTTTTTAAGTTTTTACTCTTCTTCTCAGAACCCATTTAGATAGGATGAGTATTACAGACAGTTGTACAAACTAGAAACTTATTAATAAATACAACTCGTTTTATTTATTGCATCTCATTTGGCAAAACAAGAGCTGAATTCGGTAAACGTTGTTTCTGGTCTCCCGCTGAGTGGTGCGATGCGATATGGAGGGCATTGTGTTTTAGGGAAAGAAATAAATTCATTCCTCTCGTCTGTCAGCTCCTTATCAAATGTGTTGACGTGTCCCACGAAAGTACTCTTTTTATTGTTCCAACAACAACTTTGCAACCGAATACGAAGAATAGTTTTGTATGTAAATTTTATAATTATCTTTCTCTCAAATCTACACACGTGCTTAAAACATGATGTGATCGTAAATTCTTAAACTTATCCATAGTTAAAGTATAGAACTCTCACGCATCTGTATTTGCTGGGGAATTGAATTGCAAAATCTGCATTAAGGTCATTTGAACTGCTCGTCTGCATGGCATCTCCCCATGCAATATTTTAATTACTTGTGTAAACATGTTTCACCACGTAGTGGTAGTCTGATTCCAGTCGTGAGTACAATAGCTGGAATTTTGCATGAAAGTAGAAATTGCAATGTCATGGAATTAAAACGCATTCGATTTTCTCACAGATTTAAGAGTTCACATCGAACGAAGGTAGACACAGTGCACTAGTGGAAAATCGCACCATCATAGTACACCGCTCATTTCATACATGCATCGTAAAACGTGAAACTACTTTCACCTGAATTTATGGTTTTGTGGTTGAATAAACCAAAGGAATTAGCTTTGCACTGACTTGTATAAATACTTACATATTTCTACCTTTACCAATGGCTGCATACAATACTAGTAGAATCCATGATATCGCAGGCAAAGTGAAAGCTTTAGACGTTTCTACCTTTATTATTCTCTTCATGTTCATTTTTTATTTCCCCGTAATGAAGATTTCTTTGGCTTGACTTGGCATGTTTAAGTGAAACACCTCGTCTTTCGAGTGACAAAAGAGAGAGCAATAAGCGACCGCGACCGGTGGAAATTTTTTAAAGCCTTCCCATATTATATATAGCACACGAGAATAGACTTTTTCTTAGTGTAGTAGTGCTTACTTTCAAGAGATAAAAAAGTTTTCCCTTCCTGTTGGAATGTCTGCTCTAGCATGGAAACAATTCGTCACACACGCGTAATCCCATTTCAAGGCAGGAATATCTATTATTCACGCTTTGATACTATATGACCTCAATGAAGCCCAACCAACAAACGAAGCCCAGGGAAACTTAAACTGTTGATCCTAAACTAAAAATGTTTTTGTTCTTTGTGTACATTTACACTCATACACATACTGGCAGACAAACATCCCTCTCTTCCTCTTCCTCTGCTCTTCTTCACCTTCTTTTTCCCCTCTCTCCCTCTTTCTCTCTCTTTCTCGATTCGAATAAGAATAAAGAAGGATGTGCATGTGTAATTAGATCATTTGTTACAAGCTTAGACAAGGCTGAGTAATGGTGGGTGTGGGTGCAGGGAAGTGCACGCAGTGATGCATATTAATTTGCAAAAAGAGATCCCGTGAAAATGCAAATTTACTTGGGGCAATATTACTTTCACTTCCGCTCCTTGCTGCTGTGTCATGGCACGAAAATTACGAAAAGCGCTCTAGTTCGCACGATATGATAGGATGTTCGTAAACTGTGAAAGTACTGCTGTTTTTTTTTCTCGTTTATTTACCATGTGAAACTAAACCTTTCCTCCCATATTTACTTAAGATTTTGTGTAAACCAAACGAAAATAATGGCAAAGTAAAACGTGACAAAGCAAGAAGAAAAAAACCGAAATGCATGTATTATTCACTCCTTTCTCTCGTTTACTGTACGTGTATGTTGCGTTGCATGCACTACGATTTATTGTCATCATTATTCAATTCAAGGAAAAACAAGTTCACCACAAATTACAACACAAGTAATAACATCACTAATGGTTGTACTTCTACCAAACAGTTCCAGTTCCTGTTTTCCGATGATTAACGCGTCCCAAATAAAAAATATTGTACTTTTTTATGTTTCTGGCAGGGAAGTCATTCAAATTGCGCTAGAGAAAACAGCGCAACAAAAAAATCCAGCTACATTCAATTTATGTTCCTTTCTTCCCAATAATATTGAACCAGAAACTTCTTCGCCTCTCTTATTTCTTTTCTTATGCCAAATTTATTGTTTAATTTTTCTTCTTCATCATCACATCCCATTTTTTCCTTCTTCCAAAAGTTTATATCTTCCAAACCAATGCATGAAGAAGATATCTATTCTGCGAAGAAAACAAGTAAGATACTGCAAAACAAGTGGGATAGAGACGAGAAAATTTCAAGACCTTCTATAAGGCATCTTATACAAAAAAGAAAAGAAATGAACAAATGAGCTACAGGAGAAAAGTAGACGGTGCAGCCAATGCTAAAGCCAGAGAGAAAACGAAAATTCACATAAAAACCATGCGTTAATATATTCCAGCTGCCTTCCCAAAAAATACTTTGACACTGATCTATTGTTATTTCCAGTCACTTTCGATTTTCCATACTTACTTTAGCCTTTCTTAATACTCATATACACAATTGAGCATTTCTCCTTGTATGAGACAAGTTGGTGTATATGTAGCATGTAACATGTACATAACATGCATTACTTTTTCTCTCCTTCCGACTTACTTTCCGTTTGTGAATGAGGAGTTGGAGAGTGGAGCAAGGAACGAAACAAGAATGAGCTAATACAAATGTGTATAACGATGATAAATTATTTTTCGATGGGTAACTCGCAAAGAAATACCGAATGCGGTCTGTGAATCCAATGAGCAGCAGTTTTTGACAACCAAAAATATATACATGAAGCAAACGCATGCAAGATAGAAAAAAACGATACATTAATTTCCTCCGAAAAAATTATGCTTAGGCAGAATAATCTTGAAACAAAAAAATAATAATAAAGTTTTTTTTAAGTAAGTCTTGTTCAAATATTTGCATAAGCAGACAGCTCAACATTAACCCCGAATATTGGTACGTTCGTGTCTTTCTGAAATGTCAAAAAAAAAGAGAAATGAAAAAAAAAAAAAAAACACAATATCGCGATCATCATGGCCATGATCATCATCATCGTCATCTTCATTGGTCTTTCTTCATCAGCGACAACGAAAAATGTGTTCGCGGGGGAAAGATGTAGGAGTGGCAATGCTAAAACAACAAACGAGCCGTGTACTACAAAACACAATATCCTTTTTATAGACTGATCTACATAAAACATTCATCCAGAGTCAGAGAGAATGACTAGAGAGAAAATAATGGAGAGCGTGGATAAAAAAACCATCGACCTTTTTTTATGGATTATAATGGGTGAAAGGAAGAAAGAAATAAAATGCAAATTACTTTGTGATTGTTTCAAGTGATGCATCCAAGAGTTGATGAGCCATGCAGTCATCTGCGTTACGAAAAACATTAATATTGCTCAGCTCCGGTCTGTTACCGCTTCTGTAGATAAAAATAGGAGAGGCCAAATATAGATGAACATGCAGTTCGTTGTTTTTTTGGTCAGGGAAGGCTAAAGAGTAATGGTTGCGAATAGCGGATATTGTTCATGTTTCACTGCCCAAAACTAAGAGTTATCCATGGGTCATAAATGATATCATGTCACAGTTAGAATCATCATTGATTGTGACTATCAGTTTTGCTAAGAGCAGAAGCGGAGTTCTTTTTCGCAAAAAAAATGTGCTTTGTGCATGCTAACGAGAAGTAATAAGGAATAATCAGCCGGATTTCATTAATGAATATTTTGTTTTACATGGAGAAACCAGTTTGGATGAAGGTACTAACAGGCAAGGAAATGAGATTTTCGCTTAATAAAGTCTATGTATTAGCAAATGTTGGTGAAACGCACTGGAAAATATGTAGTAAAAGTGGAGGAAAAAAAGGAAATACCAAGAGAAAAAATGTGGATAGGTACTTTGATAAACGCAATTGCATGTCATTTTCATCTGACCAAGAAGGTTGGGTCTTCATGAGACTTTGGAATGAAATTAAAAACATAGAGATTTATAATTTTGTAATCATGATTGATTACCTCTAGGATAGTTTTTCATTTATTAAAAGTTGTCCATCTGTTCTTTGAGAAACTTGAAGCCAACGGCAATTTCACCGTTGGACTGACAATTATATTCCGCTTGCGAGACTCATCATATCAATATGATACCACAGTTATGCATGATTGTTCATTATTATTATGCTGACTCATTCTTACCTTCTCATTGCATAAAAGTTGTTTTCAGTTGAGCTACAGGGAGCAAATATTTTATCCTCCCAGTAGCCATCATTCTAGAAAAAAAAGCAATTTCAGTTCATTTATATATCATCCCATACCATGCGAGAAAATGTTTTCTTTGACACTCATTCCTCTACTTTAACAAAACTAAAAAAAAAAAAAACTCCATGCTTCTAAAACGTTATACTACTACGGTCAATGGCAAAAATTATATGATTTCAGTGGGAAATGTGGCATTTTTTTGATGACTTCACAGTCGTCATCATCATCATGTTTATTTTTTGAACGAAAGGTTAGGAACTGCCTTCCGGCTGTGCTTCAAGTGGCATGCGGTGCCTGCTAGGAGATATTTTAAAATTCGCTTCACTTGCTCTCTCCTTCCACTGGAATAAAAATTGGTCATAAAAGGCACTGGAAATGCCTTTAGATTGTGTTTCCCCATTCCATAGGCAAGCTAAGAGCACCAACCATTTTTCATTTTCGTTTCGACGATAATTGGTGAAATGTACATGATTAAGGCACGTCAATCCGACACATTTTTGGCAATACATTACATACTGAAAATATCCACATTTGTAGCAGTCAGTCTTTGAGCATTATGCGTCGTACTTTAGTCATGCATGAGCATTCTTTTTACAGGGAAAGCTTTCCATGTCCTCTGTCATCTTGCGTGCATCTTGTCACTTTTCTGTGTATGCCTGACTAACTGTCGTGTGGCATGGCGCGGTTTGGCGACACAAAATTTTTATTTATATTTATACACCGGATTTTCAAGGAGATTACATGAAATGTATTTTTGCGAGTGGTTCGTTTCGTTCTAAACGGTTAGCAACATCGTATCTGATGATAATAATAACAGTAATAATATCTATAATAATCATACACATAAATATGAGGACGACGGAACAGGATGAGTAGGTAACAGCGTAACCGATAGAAAAAAAGTATGTTGCTTCTCGCATACTCCTAATCCAAACACAACAGGATTATTATTATTACCTCTCTCCCTCCCTCCCTCTCTCTCTCTCTCTTTCCTCATTTCTATCTTTTTGACCCTGTAGTAGTAGAAGCGCCTTAAGAATACTCCATAGTCTGCACGTTTTTCCAATAAGATGCTCTAATGAAAATGAAAATGCTAGGGAATGGAAAAAACTTGACGTAGCATAATTTAAGAATGTGCACCCAACGGTGATAAAAATTGATGATTGAGTTTAGCCCAAGTTGCTCTTCAACATAAATGCTACAACTGCATGGGAAAGCATTCTACATACTTCCTTTCTGTTTTGAAAAGTATGCGTGTATCATTCACATGACACAAACCGGTTAATGGCTGGATTTGAATGGATTCTTCCGTTTATTTTTCCTGTGATCAACTTTAAACATGTGAATCAATCAGGAATAATAAAGATGTAGTATTTTTAGGAATTTTGAACACATGAAAACGATTAACCGAAAGTTTAGCTTTTTTTTTTTTGATTATCTACATTCATCTAATATATTTTTCCTGCTTTGGGGAATCCACAGAAAAACTATTACCCAGTGTATTTCAAATGGTTTTGCTTACAGCGTAATGGGCAATGTACTGGAAAAAAATACGAAGCAGAAGATGTTGCCACCACATCTCTGAGAAAATATTGGAGGAGGTTATGTTAGAAATGGTACACCCAGAGAATAACAAAGCAGAATCATGATGATGATCATCTTGACTCCTAGTGACGTGAGCTCGACAATATTACATTTTCTTGGTATCGTATCCTGTATCTCTCTTTCGAGCATGGTGGTTGTTATTCGACAGTAAATTGGAAACATCACGCTTGCTGTCACATTGATTTGTTGACAAGGGAGGAAAAATATGTCAACTTCGTATCGAGCATGTATCTGTGGTACTTACAATACACTCTACCAGTTCAATCCATGAATCTAAAAAGAACAGTTTTCACGTAATTCTTGTCTTCTTTTTTTTTATTTTGCAGAGATTCTTTCATTAGATTGTATGGGAAGATCCACCAGTAATAATATTCTTGATTGCTTCTTTTTGAGAGGGAGTTAGGCCTACTCGCAATTAGATTAGGGGGATGTATGGTTCGTTTTGAAGAAATGTATGTAAGGTTGGTCCAATTCTTTGGAGAGAATTTTGACCCTGGAGGATGACAAGGAATATTATGAAAATGTCAAACGCGCTGCACTCTTCTACTCTTCTTCAACTTTTGATAATAATGTATTGAGAAAGTTGTACTTCCTCCCGTTGGAATTCCTTTTTTAACATGGTTTCTCCTGCCTGTAGTTTGGCCTCTATATAACATTTTGTCATGGGCCATAGGGAAAATAATCTCATTGTTGCTATGCTTTTTAGTCTTCAGTGAAACTTAAATTTGAGAGTTTCATACCCCTTTATAATAGATACCATGTTTTTTAAAACCGGCTTTCTTAGTACTTACTATATAGTACATAGTTTGTAGGAAATGTGTAAAAATTTATGTAAAAATATATGCAAAAAATGTAAACCGACTTCCTCATGTTCAAATTTTCCCATTCCAAATAGAAGTAGGAGTTATTGCGGTGAACCGAGGAAGCATGGAAATTTTAGCTGTGGTTAAGATTAAATATATTCGTTAACTGTGTCGACAGTGTGTCCGGGAAAAGAAACTCAGGAAAAGTTTGTTCTCTCTAGTCGGAGGATGCCCTTAAACATAATTTCCGATTTAAAGATAAGCAAAGGAAACGATAAGAGAGAAAGGAGAAGCTTTGCTTGGTTTATACTCTCCTAATGCAAGCAAACTTTCGCATTCCACCTTGAAGATTCTTCCGGACAAGCAAGACAAGACAACGTTGATATAATTGCGGAAATTCATTAGATTGAATAAAATACTGGTTTTCCTCCTGCCTCTCCTAGTTTAAGCAGAGGAAACTATTAGATTTGTTGGGGAGGAACTGCCTCACCATCAATTAACTTAAGTTTTTTTTGTGGAACTCACCGCGTCTTTTCTCATAGAGAATGGATCTCAGAAAATTAGAACTTCGAAGGAGACTTAACCAGAAAACAAGGCAGGCCTAAGTCAGTATGTTTCTCTCCGTTTACAATCACATGCTTATTTTCTTGTCCTTTTCTCACACTTGTCCCGATTCTTATCACTTTTTCCAAACTTTTCAATTATGGAATCGTACCAGCAATCCGAAAGTATAATCCATGCCAATGGCGCAGTAATTTGAGCATATTATATCCATCAAATAATATTTCGCTTCAAAGGAAACGCAGAGCTGTGCATTTGAGTGTGAAAAGCGTCAAAAGTCAACACGGAATGATTTAGTGAGACGGAAGTGTGGTCCTGGTCCTTTCCGGATTTTACTTTCCCTTAAATAAACACACTTGGAGCGGATAAGTACTTGGAGCTTTGTATATAATAACATTCCTCTTTTCAAAATAAATTCTCAACTCTTTACTCCAAATTGAGCATATCAAATTACTGAAAATGATCATTCTGATTGAGATCACAGTTGCTAGGCAAGCCACTTGACATCACTTCAGTGAAATGAAAATATTAAATATCATTTCTGCTAATCTTCACTGGATGGAATTCAAATGATAAACGGAACGAGTGTGATTTATATTGGACTTGTGTTACATTTTTTCGAGTTTGGTCTCGAAAATTATTTCTTTCCGATGTGGTTCTCACAAGTTATTTCAAGCATGCTATTCAATGTTTCCACTCCCTCCGCCATCACCATCAGGCATCAGCTCTTTTTTCTTCTTTACAAAATGCGCAACAAAACGATCTGAGAAAACGGTTGGTAATGGCTATGTTGTAGCAGACCTCCACTGAAAACACTGTTTCTGAGAAATGCGTGCACTGAATCACACAGATTTTCGGTGGATTGAGAAACCTCATCAGAAGTTAAGTAAAATCTAAAAAATACTCGACTCTGTAGATGATATAAACAAAGTATTATATCCAAAAGTTCTTCCACCACTTTTTGTACTCCGTAAGCATTTGTACATAACATCTCACACATTTTTGTGTTCCGTAAACATCTATCCCAATTCCAAATCCACAAAATCCACATTTTTTACCAAAAGCATTTTTCATCATGGTCTATGGTTGGAGCTGGAACAGTGCCGCCGGTCTGGCCTACCCCTGCCATGGCAAACTCATCATCCTCCTATTTTCAAACTTCATGAAAAAAATACTAGAACTAAGTCTCCAAAAAGTAGAGCTCCATTGGTATTTTCCTCTCCCTTCATTCTTCTCGATAAACAAATAAATACTGGTTTAACTCTGTATTTTCCCGGTACATATAAGTATTTATATAGACATCTCGAGTTACACTCTAATAAATTATATTTTATTCTGTTTCCTGTCCACCAACTTTCTTTAAATTCACGATCAATACCTCCTTACTTTAGATTAACTCTATCAATACAGAGTGTTGATTGGACTAGCTACTTTCTTTGGTTTGGATATTTTTTTACAATACAAATACCCTTTCCACTAGATGAATCATCATTCATGCCAATATTTTAAATCTTCCCTCTTGAGGCATAAATATTGGCAAATCTGTGTATCCACTTCTACAAGTTTTGGATTTGGCCACCTCTCTAAAAAGTAAAAGTGCCACTATTGCTTATTCTGCTGAAAAGTATCCATCAAAATCCGAACGCAAACATATCTCATGAATCATTTCGGCCAATTTCAGGCTGATTCAGGAAATCATAAATATAAAACGATCCGTTTTTTTCGTGTACTACGTAACGGTGGATGAATGAATGAATGAATGAGAAATTCTCTTTTCCTCACTTTCGTCTTCTTCCATTACACGGAACGCCATTCATTTTTGTAGGCTCATCCAACCTCTTCTTTTTTAACGACGTATTCCCCCCAGTGAGCTTTATAGTTAACACGGGTGAAAGTGTGCGAGTGAAAACGTGTGTGCGTCTATATGATGTACTTGCTGATTCATTCTGTACTTACTTACATGCCTATAAAATAACCAGAAAAATAAAGACACATGGCGTTTTCTCACCATCAAAAACATTCATTTCGTATTTTCTATTGATGCTTCTTCAAGCATCGTTTTACTTGCTTATTGGTACATGATTTATGTATTTATCTTCCATAAAAGTATCCAAAATGTTACTAAGAGTTAGTAGTAGTGCACTACTTTACGTCAACATCCACTAGCATCATATGCAGCTACGCTGCATGTTTTAGCGCCATACCACCATTTTTATTTGCACGTTTCACCTGCAAGAAAGGCTATTCTATGGCTCATTCACTCTTTTGTTGGCACAGAAGATGAGTGCGATAATGAAAATGATTACTATGTCCATAATACCTTACCTGAAGTTTTTAGTTGTTGAGGGTAACTGCTCCTTAAAGAAAAATACGGGCGCATGAAATTATTATGAACAATATTATTTTTTATATTTATGCGTTTCCAGGATCCGTCGCTATTGCTTCCAACTACATAACAACATTCCATATTCCACTTGAGTCCACTAAAAAGACTTCTATTTTTTTAACGAGTTTTGAGTTCTCAGACTTTTTCTATTTTCAAACACATGCACATTTAAAATGAAGAATGAGAAAGTTTACGGAGCCAAAGGAAAGCTTCAACTTGCTCCTTTACGGAGAACGGAAGTGGATGAAACTTGAGCAGTTTTGACTGCAATTGCTTTCCCTCAACTTTTCCTTATCCATCTCATTTTCTTCCTTTTAAGTATATCTTCCACGCTCTATAAAATGTGTCCATGGTACAAGTCTAGTGTATATGTTGTTTTTTTTTCGTTTTTAATTTTTTATACATGTTTATTCCAAGAAGTATGGGTGAAATGAAGGGATGCCAAAAAGAAGAAATATGTTACCCTTGCAAAAAGTGAAACTTAAGTTTTCCCTGGGGTTGTTAAAACAAGGCAAAAAAAAGAGAATAAGGTGATGCCATTTCCCAAATGAAAGAGTCTGCGAACCTAAAGCAAGTTCTTAAGTGGGTCCACGTATTCCTCATTTTATTTTTCTAGCTTGACTTTTCCAGAAAAGAACTGTGCGTAAATGTTCCAGAACAAGAACCTTTGCCTTTTTTTCAAAAGGAACCTTGCATTTTTCCACATTTATTGTTGACTCCTTGTAAAAAGAGGCTTCATACTTAAGCTATATATAATTCAGAACTTGAAAATAGAATCGGGCTGGAGAAAAATCCTTTTCAAGGCAAGCTAGCAAAAACAAGGCTTTTTTTCTTCCTTATACTCTTTATTACTCTATAAAAAATACTACCTACTACACTTTTACTAGTACTGGTGGTAGTAGGTAACGTTAACTTGAGTGGGGAACATTAACGGTGCTACTACCATTCCAATGAAATATTCACGACATTGTTATTCACTCACTTAACAAGCAATGAAATGACCTTATTCATGCAAATGTTCACCAATTTTCATTCATTCACGTGTGTATCTTCCAATGATGGCAGTATGTAGAATGGTGATCTTTAATCCACACTCCTGATCACTGCAACAACTTTTTCTAATTAAGTAACTTTACTTTGAATCAAGATCAACAAAAATGCACATGATTGAGATGAATCGATGACAAGATATCAAAAGTTCTCTGGTTATTTTGCCTGCTGGTGTATTCCTTGTCCTTGAAAGCTGAGCACCTCAATAAAATTAATAATAATATGTGGTTTTTAGATCCCTTTTAAAGACGAGATTCTTTCGGTTATTGCTCAACTCCTTACCAAAGTGTACATTGAAAATAAAAAAAAGTTATTTACAAAACGCACCAGACAGACTGAAGGAGCTGGCAATAAACAGGGCAGAAGAAAAAGTGAAATGGTATCCATAAAAAGATTTTTTTTCAAAAGAGCTAGGTAAAAGTAGAGAGCTGAAGTTCTGTGAAAGTTTGTATAAATGATAGTAATGGTTTGGAGGGAATATGCTTTTTACAACCGCTTTTATTGTACCATCAGTGCTCCTATACCACATTTTTTCTCAGGCTCGACTCAACTCATCCGTCGTCCTCGCTTCTCATTTATGGGCTACTGGGTATGGATAGATGTGGTAGTGGGATATGAAGATTTTTTACTGGTTTTCATGATGGGCAAAGAAGACGAAGAAGAAGTAAGTAGAAGGAAATGATTCTTTGGGAGTTTAATATGGCACCAGAGTTTCTTCTGATTCTTATCATTTTCACTTACTGAATAACGCACTTCACATTTGCAATGTAAGAGTATTGCAATTCACGAGATATTCTCTGAACTTTCATCTTTCGGGAGTTAGTGTTTGAATGAATACATATCTTTTTAAGTAAGGGAAAAACTTGCTTTAAAAACAAGGAACCACGTTGCTTTCCTGCTTTCATGATGATCATCATCATGTTTAAGTACGTTGAATTCTTTTTTCCCCTTCTAATCTCCCCCTTTTCTGAGACACATCCCACTTGAGAATGCGAGTGTAAGTGAGGAAGTGTGTAGAGCGCTAGGAAAATGGATGGCCGGTTGAAAAAAGGGAATGCTTTCCGAATATTTGTTTCAATTTCAAGGATGAGATAAATATGGAGGGAACGCATCAGCATTTATTTTATTGCTTTCTCAGAGAATGTATCCCGTCATTATTTTTCTCCATCTTGAACTTGAAATAATATAAGTTTTGGTGAAAGTTTGTACGGATTTCTTCAGCATTTCTATTGGGCGATGGATGCTAAAATTAAAAATGCATAACTAATTCTTTCTTGAGAGAAATGATCATTCCATAAAATAAATTTGGAGGATGGGTGTATGCGTTGAAATGAGAAGAGAAATTGCCAACGCATCACATCATTCCTTCAAAAAAAATATAGTGTAGTTTCCCACTCAATCTTTCCTCATGAATGGAGCTGCTATCGACAAACACGATTTCTTTTATGTAAAAATTCATTTGGGAGAAGGAAGAAAATGATTTGAATGGAAACGATAGAAAGAAAGACATGAAGCAGTGAAGTTTCTCGATCTGCTCGATCCTTTCTTCCTTTATGAACGAGTGAATGCCTTCGCTCAAGAAAGTCATTCTTTAGTCATCATCATGACCATCAACATTTACATCATCATCATCCACATCATCTTGCAATAATCATCTTCCTTTTCTTTCTCTCTCTTTTTCCGTTTGCTCTTTTTTCATAATAATTTCTTCCTTCACAATGAAGATTTGATGACTGAACAAATGCAAAAAGGGAAAAATATTTATATCTTGCTCCTTTCCTCGAATCATAAAAAAATTGAGTGAGCAATGCTCGTAACTCTTCATTCATAAAAACTTATAAACATTTTCAGTTCTCTCGTAAATTTCAACGAACAATAAGGAAATATTTAGGGAAAAGCGCATTCTAAATAAGCTAAGTGGAGCTTACCATATTTTATCATTCGCATTCATCTCGTTTTTAGTCACCAAACATATCACCCTCAAAAGGGATGCTATAATCATATACGCATATTTTTTTTTCTCCTTCCTCCGTCGTCTTCCCTTCGTGATCATTATTATTTTTCGTGGCATAAGCAGGAGATCAACACCAACACAAAATCACGATCTTCATTTTATTCTAAAAATCGCTTGAGGCTCCCGTGGCTTGGTTTCCCCCATCCATGTGAATGCAACAATACTTTCACTGCTTTCCCTCAGTGGCTGCCATTACTGCACCCAGTACTCGGTGACTTTTTATCTTCAACTCTCTTTCACCGTATGTCTCCTCATTCTCTATTATGAGGCCTGTATACTTGGCTTCTGTATTCTCATTGTCAGGGTAAAATGCTGAAACAACTAACTGTGAGGTTAGAGGCTTATCTACTTTCCACAACGGCTTTTTAAACACAGATGAGTCATATGAGCATAATGAGATATATTTTTCTCTCTTTATCTTCTCCACCATGTTACATTGCAGGATGATCCTCATAAAAATCATTCTTGTTTGTTTACTTTGTAGCCACATAATTTTTTTTGTAAAAAAATTCCTCCTGCCTGCTGGCTATTAGCTTTCCGAGAGAAGCCCAAAAAGGCATCTACAAATTAGTTTCAAAATTCAAGAGAACTCTACAAATCTTTGATGAAATTTAACTTTGCTTTTCTCTTCCATTCAGTATTTCTCTTTTACTGTGTAAAGTTTTAGGGTTCCCCTTTGAACAAAGTCACTTGTAAAAAGTTTTAAGAATTGCATAACACATATAAAGGATGTGTAATCACTCAAACAAGGGACATCCAAACTTTTCCCCTTATATCACATGATTTTTTTTCTCGATGGGACTTTGTTTGCACACGATGAATACAATGGGGCTCCATGGAAAATGGGACATTTTTGCAGTGATTTTAGCCCCATGTTGTTATGTTGTACGTAACTTCATCCTCTTCCTATCTAATTTTTGATATAGTTTGAATACTGAATATTAAAATAATATTCTTTGCCTGAAGCAAAGCCAAAAATAAATGCGGTGTAGCTCCATTTCATTTTCCATTATAGTTTGTTTTCTGAGCCGACTCAGATAAGTAGAATGAGTGGAAGTGAAAGCAGCAGCATACAAAAAAGTTTTTTTAGATCCCACCCCAACTTTCTCTACGTGCGTTTTACTCTCCAATACAATTTTTCCATGGTGTACATACAGAATCCAATCTCTGGGAATATAAAAAAAAATTGAGAGAACATGCACGGCTCAGTGACACAAAGTCTCGTTAGAGGAGGAGGTTGACATTATGTAAAGATTCGCGAGTCTGTGCAACTAATCTAATTGTTTTCCTGGCTCTGCGTTTCCCCCGTTTTCTTTCTGTCCCAGGTATATTCTCATTACATTGTAAACAATAATACTGTTCGAAAATTGCGATAGCGTAGTCACGTAAGTACCTACATACGTGTACAAAATTGAACCGTCAAACATGCCTGGAAAACATCGAACACATGAAGATTGAGCACATAAAAAGAAAAAAAAACTTTGTAGGTAAGAAGTCACAAAAAAAAACTTTTTTTTGGGTGATGGTAATGCAAGTAAACAGTTCGCAGAAGTGTGCACTGTGGCATGATCTTTCTTTCCCTTGAAAAAGTTAATTTTGATGTTACTCCTTTTTGAGCAGCACAGGGCTCCACAATTCTTCATTACTTTCTTTGATAAAAATGAGGGAGGAAACTTGCTCCTTTCAGTTTGTCCTGACCTCATCATAAAAAAGACCTGTTTTTTATGAAGAGGAAACGTAAATACAATCTGTAAATTACGTTTCCTCCTAATATCCTCCGTTTAATAAAAACAGCGTCATGTGATGCGATCTTTGTTTGTTCCATTACAATGATGATGATATTGCTGTTTTTATTTATTTCCAAAACTGTGCTACTCGTTGTCAATTTTATTTTTTCAGAAAGGAGGGAACTAAAATAATCTTCACAATTTTTTTTTAAATTCTGGGGCGTCAATGAACTCGCATATTTTCTATCATGGCTTGGAAGAATTCGTGCTTCCTCCTAGCTCTCCTCCATTCTTCTATCTTCCGATGAATAATGCACTTTAGTGGGAGTAAGTTTGTTCAACGATTATTAGATAAGTTATTGTTCTGATGGAGAAACTGAAAAGAAAAACGGGACCAGGGGTTTTGGGTAACCCTCGGAGAAAAGCCCTCCAGCTGTGAGGTGCGCTCTCTCTTAAAAAACGTATTCGCTCTAGTTCGTTTATATCCTTCAATGACAACGCTTTAATTCATATTTTACATGGAGCGCTAGGAAAAAACTAAAGAATACATATTTGAAGGCAACTCCTTCTATCCTATTTACTTGCTCACCAAGAGCAAAGGAACCGTTGTTCTCGGGAGAGGTACTTTGAAGTAAATGAAGCAGCCAACCGTGATTCATTACTAAAAGAGACTCAAATCGTAATATGTACATTATTTTGCCACTTCTTCTGTGCACATCTCAAGTTTTAAATCGTCTTGTTGTTCCATTGAAATCCGTACTGTAAAAGGATAAATCCAAAAGAAAATCCACGGAATGAGTGTCTTGTTCGAAATTACTTTCTTCATAAAAGAACACTTTCCATTTTAAGAGGAAGCAATAAAGCGCAAGGAAAATTCCACATGGTTTCCCTCCGTTTGCTGAGCTTATGAAGAATGGATGATGATGATGATGATAACGACGATGATTTTACTATAAATTCATTCAATTCAACTGGACTTGCAGCTTTTCTAACCTTATATCATTGAGAAGTGCATACAGCATATGCATCCATAAACATGAACCAACCTACTCGCCACTCGTATAATTTTAATTGAATGCACAACAAGTTTTGCAGGGAAGGCACAATTGGCAATTGCGCTAAATAAAAGATATGACCACGGCTAACATTGCCGCAGAGTTTCAGAGGATCATCCACAAAGTTTCCTTATTCTTAAACGTTTTCGTTTCTTTAACTAACTTGTTCTAAATATATATCTCGTAAATATTATTATTCCATAGTTTTGCTCATACCGTGCTTTGATCACTTTGTGTACATAAACCAGGTCCGCGTCCAAAATATGCCTTGATGTGGTATTCTCAAATTCAATATAAAAGTTTTTTTTTTGTATCTTTCGATCTGACTCATCTTTAGTCAACAAAGTATCCCTTCAAAATTCACTGGAAGCCTTCGTGAATAAAGCTGTTGAAACAGTTATAACGATTTAGTTGAGAGAACGCTAAAGGCAAAAGAGTTATTCTATGAATACTGTTTTAATGTCTGCCAAGCTCCATAGGCTGTCAAAAAACAGCTCCTTGCACGAATTCTGCATAAGCATGCATGCATGAAAAGAGTTTGAAGAGACCTGTCTAATGAGCTATCACAAACTATTTTTCATAGAAAAAGATTCAATCGCCCGTGGCCGTTGACGGTTAACAAATTAAAAAAATAAAAATAACAGTTATACTCAGCATTTTAGTGCTTTCGAATGAACTATCACGTCATATTTTGCAATGGAAAAAAAGTTTCAACGGCTTCCGGCCTTTGACCATTAAAAATTTTTAAAGTAACAGTCTTACTTCCTTTTTTAAGCGCTTTCGAATGAGCGATCAAAAGACGCATGTTTCTTTCAGAAAAATTTCAACCTTTGACCCTTTCGTTAATATGGTCAACCAAAAATTCTGAAAAGTTAGATACTTAGGTATCGTCCCCAAAACGCAAGAAACCTTTGCTCAAAATTTGAGGTCAGTCGGTAACCTCGTTCGAGAATTATCGTCCACACAGACAATCAGACAACCCAATCGACCTCATAACCCCTGTACCTTATAAATGTTGTCAGCTGCGTGATAAACCAATGCTACAAAGATCAACGTCATTTTTTTTTTAAAATATAATGACTGATAGGAGATTAGAGACTGGAAAAGCAGGAACGAGAAGCCGCAGGACCTCTAAGGCATTCACCGATACAAGTAAAAATTAAAAATATGTAAATATATTTAGCTGTATTTTCATACACACTTCTATGTAAGAAATAGTAATTCTGAGTTTGCAGCAAATTTCAATGTTTAATAGTATCTGCTTAAAGGAGAAGTAAGGCTCTACAATGTTCAAGTCTTTAAAAGTCCAAACATTTAAAAATGCATAATCCAAAAAATTTCACAAACATTGATAAAGAAAGTCGTATAGATTGTACTTTGTTACCAAAGTTTGCAAACATAGGTGGGCGGCGTCCTACAAGATTCAGTAGAATGGCTTCTGTGAAAAGAATAGTAAGAGCTCCATCGATTTATATGTCACACCACGAAAGCGCCAAACAATTGTCCTTCAAGACAATAAGGCAATACAGCGTAGATCAGTATTTTCCTTATCACATCGCCGTCAATTTCTACAATCCACTTTTCGTTAATGTGTCAACGCTACGGTGTACTTCCCTTCGTATTACTTGCATACACCCTTGCGTACATGATTAAATTTCTCTTTTTTTAACCGAAAAAATGAATGGGTGTGAACAAAATAGTTGAGAGCGTTCGACTAGAAAGATAGACAGGGTGATAGTGATGGGAAAGCACATATTTCTTTAGTGCTTGCAAGACAGCGTGAAAAAGGACTACAGATTTTTGTTCCATGCATGCATATTATATCCGAGACTCAGAGGCGATAAAATGAATCCCTTGTTTCAAATATGGTAATGACTGAAGGAAAATGTTGGAACATGAAAAGTCGATTGCACAATTCAAACTTCTCCTTTACCCCCAGAAATTTGGATTTGCAAGTATTCACAGTGATAGTCCCACTCCAAAGATTTCAAAATGAGAGAAACAAGAAGGCCAAGACTAGGACTAGACGAAGCCAGCATCCAAGAGGGAAAGAAATTTTCTGCAAGCTGAGCTCCCATCGCCAACCATTTACATATTTGGTGTGACAACGACGGAGAAGAACCAAGACTTGAGACTTGAGAGTTAGTCATCGCAAACATTTCGTCTTCTCCACACACAACAACTACAAATACAACTGCCACTACAGTTTTGTCTTGCAAAAGCGTTAGCAAAAGCAGCATCAGCGGCGGCATCATCATCATCATCTTTCGCGCTATTTGTATTAAAATGCATGAAAGAAGGAAAGTCTTTTGGGAAATATTTACGATAAAAAGCTCTACACTTGCGAGTAAAAGAAGACGTAAGCTTAGTTAAAAAGGCTAAGTTTAGACCAAGACCAATAATAATTTTTGCTACTGAAATCGTAGCTATATTTTCTGGCCACCTATATCACCGAGCCCACCTACACCTACCTATCCTATTCATCTACATTTCGTGGAAACACTACATGTGTAATCTCTCTATCACCTTCATCACTTCGCTTCGTCATCGCTATCATCATGGTGCTCGTTGGTTGCCTCGCTGTAGTTTTATAGCAGATTTCCGAGGAAGTGGTGAAAATACCTTTGTATTCATTCAGCCTGAGAAAGTCAGAATTTCACGGTTGAGCAAATGAAATCACGGCTGACACAATACATCGTATATGGCAACATGCAGAGGCGTTGTTTCTTCGTAGGTGGATACGACCAATTCTCCTACTCTTCACTTTCCATTGAATCGCACAGTTGGAAATGATGATAACTGGGCACAGCTGCGTTTAAAAAGATTTTTTGAAGGATTCCATGTTTAACCAGATGCCATTTTGGAGAGGCACAAGTCCCTTTCCTACCGAAAATAACAACACTGTACTACTATGAAGCGTACCTCTATACCCATCGTTTGGCACATTACAAAAAAAAGTTATATGGCTTTTTACTCGACCAAAAAAATAAAAAGAAAAAGAAAGAACTTGCGTAGACAAGGCGAAACTTCAAACAACGTGGAATCTAATTTTCTTTGCATAATGAACTAAACAGTTAGGCATGTACATTAAAACGAGCGCTATTATGGCAGTTTAAAATAAACTTAATGTGAGCTCCACTAGGAAGAGAAGTGGAGGGGTATGGCGTGGCGTGTCATTGCATTCTCCTTTTTCCTGCCCTGATGTCATTTGCATGGGCACAGGGTGGAGAGGGAAAAGTGCCAGTGTTGCTTGGTAAGTACAAAGGGAAACTAATTTCGTTATTACTGGCGGCAAAAGCACAATTACCCGTTTTTATTACCTGGATGAGGACAAATAAGTGTCGGTAAAGGCGTACTAAAAATAGTATTTCGTCGTGCTACTCTTACTTGAAGATATGCCATGTGCTCAATTGATCTGAGCATGTTTTCACCCTAATTCACTACTACATGTGCTGCTGAGAAAAGGGGGTACTGAGTACGTCCTCCGGCTGCATGACGTCTTCTACACGTTAAAATAAAATTAATGGCCGGGCAAACCAAAAACTTTTCCAAAAAGTGAGGAAACAAACTCACTCAAAAAAAAAGTTGAAATTAACATCATTCATTTGGAGGAAATGAGATGTATTCCTTCCTCAATATTTAATTTGATGTTTTTTATCCTTCATTACGATAATATTTTTTGAAGTAATTAGGATTATCCTAATTTTTCGGAAGGGAAATTAGGGTGGCAACGAAACGCACGTATGCCTCATTAATAAAACGTTGGTTTCTCCCTAACGAGATTTCTTATTCTTGTGGCTTCCCATTCTGTAACATAGTCATAGTCGTACACAAGCACATGATACTTACTTACTCATACACCCTCAGTAATATAAAGTAATCAAAGTTACATCTACTTGGAATAAAGGGAAAATTAGGGCGAAATTAAAGAACGAAACGAGTCAAAGAAACTAAGCTAATTTTTTACGACACTATAATTTTTAAAGTCGTTATATTTTCCACAGAAGAAGAAAAGTTTTAAAACGCAGTGTTCTTATTTATGTCGTTGTTTCATATGCCCTCGCTGCAAGTTTTTGGCAGTGTTACCCGGCTTGATTACTGCAGAAGATGAAGAGGAGAGAACATTCATATATATTTCCCCCTTATACTCGTCTCATACTTTTTTCCTCAAAAGTTTGACGCAATTTTAGCAATAGTGACGTTAACACGCAAGTTTACAGAGACTGTACAAGAACACAGAAAAAAAGACAAAAGAGTTAGAGATGCAGGGAAAATATTAAGGGGAACAGGAGACTGCTACTTGCATTTGCTAACAATTATCGTAAATATTACTCCGCGGGAGAGGGAAAGAAAAAGAGTGAGTAAAAGACAAAAACTGCTCAAAATTCTTTGCATTCGTTTTCACACATCCTTTCCATGCTTCCACCATATTTTTTAAAAGAAACTTTCCCTTTTCTGTCCCATAACTTCTTATTTGATAATTTGATTTCTCGCAAAGAAGCGTGGTCTTCCACTGGAAGAAGGCAAGAGAACAGAGGAAAGGATGGGATAGCAATGTATGGAAACATTAAGACAAAACCATCCGCTAGATTTTTTCCCTTTCCTTTTCTCTTTTCTCCTTTTTCAACTTTCCCCATTTTATCTGGATTTTGGGAAGAAGAACTCGTCTTTTATTTTTGCTCAAATAGAAATGTAGAAATACGATGGAGGGGAATAATAGAATAAGACTAGCGTCGTTGTAAATTACAAACATAGCAAAGAGAATGCTCACTCTTACTCAGTCAGTTCCGTAATATTCGTGGACGTACGGCTTTGACAGACCTATAGCTCTCGTTGAGTAAGTATTCCTATTACCCTTTCCCCGTTTTCTCTCATTTTCTCTCTTGGACACAGCGACTTTTCCTATGCGTTCGTTTCGCGAAAATACCTTCCTTCCTTCCTTCATGCTCAATATTTTTCATCTTCATCAGCATTGTCATCAACGTCCCAGAATGTAAGCCACAGAGAGAAAGCGAGAGAGTCAACATTGTTGTCGACACCAGGAATCGTTCATACAGAGTACTTCACCAATTCCACCAACTCAGCTCCCACAATTTTCTTACTATCCACATGAATTCCAATCCAATATAAATTAATTGCTCATTCTCGACAAATTTCATACTTCCTCGTGACATGAATTCTTCTCGAGGATTTGTTGATGATTTTATTATTACAATTTCATCTGACAACATATTCCTTTTATATATCAAGAAAAGAGCTTTTTTATAACTTTATGATGAAAATAAAACCGTTTTCTTCTACCATGGGAAAATTGAAGAATTTTTTTTTCAGTCAGCGTATTGTCTTGATGAATAACAGGCTTATTACTTGGTCTTCTCAACATTTCTCTCATCCTCTTGTCCGCATTTCATAACCTCTTCTTTAAGAATACATTATCTACAAGGTGAATCGAATGTAATCCTGCCGCTCATTTTTTATTTTATTCCTTTTTTATTTTTTATAAAAAACTATGATCGACGAAATTTCTCTCAGAGATAAATTTAGAGCTTTTTTCAGGAAAAAGCAAAAATCAAAAAATGATTTCTTTCAAGTGTTTCATCCTTTCGTGCATCCATGTTTCGTTGCAACGCCATTTATTCATTTTTTTTTTGCAATTTTAAAGCTAGAACTGAAAACGGGAAGTAATTCTAGTTTTACTTTCAAGTGGTAACTCTTGTTACCATTAAATATTGATTGCTCTTACGCGGAAGTCTATCTATATGGTTTCAAATGATTCATTCTGTTTTACAGAAACACATTATCATGTTCATCAGTAAAAATATGCGCATTGTAGAAAAATATGTATTCTCTCAATTCAAAGAGATTTCTCTGGTTAAGTACATAATGCCAACTTTGCGCTCTTCATGAATTTATGAAGTATGGAAAAAAAAGCTCTTTTCCATTTGCATTAATTTAAATTCCCTTATTATTTCAATAGAATGGGAATACGAATACATTAAATCCATTTTACATTATTTCCAAGTAATTACATCTCCAGAATATGATCTTACATTGCATCATCATCTACCATCTCTTTTGAAAATTTCTTTATGTTCATACTTATTTATGTATTCACTTTAAATCCCGACAACGCAATAGAGCGGAACACACAGCTATGCACAATCCATTTGACGTCACATGCACTTACTTACTCAGCCCAGCCGTTACTCTTACGCGGTTGTCATTAAATGAAACCTACCCACTTTATATAGCCGACCTAAATCTTCTCATCCGATATCAATTAAGCATATTAGAATCAAACTCTGGCTAGGCTAACACTTTTCCTCAGGAATTCTTCCTCCAATCGGGTTGGTATTGAAATAAAAAACAGTTTCTTAGTCGTTTCACTTCCTTTAAAACTACAAGACATAGAAAAAGGTGTTTACGCTCTCCGCATTATGAAAAGAGCAATTTTTCTCTTTTATTCCCTTGATACAATTTTTTTGTTCGTTACTCCCCGACGTCGAATTAGTTACACTGACAAAGAAAAAGTCAATGTTCCATCCATGAAGCAGTATATTTTTTGTTGTAGACGTATGAAATAACAAAATCGCCAAGAAATTTGACCAATGCATGACAATTCCTCGACGTTAGTCCCAACACAACAACATCATCGCCAAAGTTCTTGTGTTCATGTTCCGTTTTTTATAACTTGAGCAGAGCAGAACTATGAAACATTTTGTTTTAAGATGGGAATTTCATTTCTTAGTTTTACCCTCTTTCTCTCTCCCTTTCGCCTTATCTTACTTCCTCGTCTTCAATCTCTTATGAGACATTCACTACTTTTCCGCTAATTAAGTCTCGTTGTCTTCTTCCAGCCAGCTCCAGTATCCTTTTTTTAAGCAAACTGTGTAGTGTGGCAAGTGGAGACAACACGAGATGAAGAGAATGAAAAGTTTTGTAACTGTAGACTGTGAAGTCTGAAAAACAAGTATTTTTCTCGTCTGATAGGAATTTCTTTGCTGAGAGTGGACGATAGTAAAAAGGGTAAAAGAGCGACAACAATGCATTGAACTGCACCACACAATTTCTTGTTCCTCTAATAGCTCAAGTAAACTCTGCAAAATGCAGACAAATATTTTTTCTCTCCCTTTTCATTGGGTGAATTGA
Organism: Seira musarum; assembly: GCA_027743895.1. Classification (NCBI taxonomy): domain Eukaryota; kingdom Metazoa; phylum Arthropoda; class Collembola; order Entomobryomorpha; family Entomobryidae; genus Seira; species Seira musarum. The sequence continues at coordinate 26,780 of JAHZMX010001967.1, read as the reverse complement.
AGTGAAGACAACACTTCATAGGGATTACTATCTTTATAATTATGTTTGTCATGGAATTATAAATAGGACTGTTTTTTTGGTAATGCTTCGCACCCGTATCAGTGCGCACTTTGTTTATCTTCTTTCCTCATTCCTTGAAAATGAATGGAAAAGTTGATGCTGCTGTTGTTGATGATGCGGATGGACGTAAGCATTTTATTTGACGCAATCGAGAGAAAAAATATGTATGCATTCCCTTTGTCAATATTCATTTCTTTTGTGCGAAGAACTTTTTAAATGGGCCTCCTTCTTAATCTTCTTTTTTCCTGCAAAACTTTGATAGTAAAAATGACAGTGGCAAAGCGGGTAAAGAATTTGAATTAAATGAATTTCTGTATTTATATGAAGTGGAAATGAAGGAATGTAAAGTATCGTGAAGAATGGCTTGAGCGCTTGAAGAATACCAAAGAAAATTATGTCATTTGATTTTCCTGTGATTAATTTATTGCACGTATTCTAGAATGTTACTTCCGTCATGTTTTTTCCTTTAAGGATCTCCACAAAGAACGTTCTTAGACTGAGATTTTATAAATTCCAATTGATACATTTGCCCATTTTATAATGAAATTGAAGTTGTGAAGGTGTGCTTAAAAATTGGCATTCTTGTTTTCGCATTTTTTTTGTAATGGCAACATCACATCCTCGTGAATTAACGAATAATAATAATAATATATATACTTAATATTCTGAAATGACTGATGATTTATTAAAATAATTTCCTCGTAACATAAGTAGGAGAAGGAGCCGGATGAAGTGTTGCATCATATTGTCAAGAGTACTTTTACGAGGAGAAGTTGCCTCGCTCTACAAATCATTATTGTCGTCATGCAAAGGGAAATGGGTTGAAATGGGAAATAGAAGTTATGAATTGATTATAATTTTTCGTGGTTGGAATGTTGAGTAGCTGAGAATTACTCCGTCGTTCTTCTTGTAGATCTCCTCTTCTTCTGAGCTTGTCATTCATTTCATTTTTTTGTCCTTGTTATGCTGTTACGTTACGTGCAGTTGGCCTTGTCTGTCCTTTCAAAATGAAGGAATATCGAAAAAAAATACAAAATTGGAAAGTGAGCTTAAAATGAAAGATCTCTCAACTCTGTGCGCTATTTTTTAAACAGTAACAAGCATCGGAAAAGAACAGCAAGATAATTGTTATTTCACTGTTGCAGCCCACTTCTACAAAATAACTAAATAGTGGGCATTTTTGCTACTTTTGTCAATTCCAAGGAATTAAAGGCTCTTGGGAAATTAATGTTTTCCATGTGCTTATGTAACCAAACAATATTATATTTTTTGTCGTCCTCCAAAACATTCGATGTAACATGTCTTTCTTCCACTCCAACAAAAAATGGTATCATATCTAGTAACTATTTAGCCCGCAATGCTACCTTACTACACTTCATATCACTCCAATTTCTTTTTATACAAAATGCGCCATAAATAATAATACGTTATGTTGTGTTGGGGAAAAGACTGTGAATTTGGTGAATGGTGCTTTCATGGCAAGGAAGGTTATTATTACGATAGGAAAATAGGCAACGAACAACTAACTGCTCATGTTATTTTCATTTTTCTTGCAGCCCAACTTTCTCTCCCATTGTGTGCATTTGTGCACGTAGTTGGGGAAAGGGAATTATTTGATGAAACCTCTGCTCTTCGTTTGAAAAATGAATACCTAAAAGTACGTACATGTATGCATATTCTATGTGGTAGCATTCACGAACCTTAACATTTTTTTTTCATGTATGTGGTGCATGGATGATGACGCTCCATTCTGCTGAGTACACTTTTGTAAGACGACTCTTCATAACGAACTTTCATGGTAGGCTTGGTTGACTCCAGCAGGAGGGAAAAGATTACTCCCGTTGTGGCTTTCAACTGTCATACATGGACCATGAGTAAAAAATTGGAATCCGTTCCACCACGTAAATTTTCAATGGGTTCAAGTGACGGATTGTGAATGTGTGGCTTGGCTTGTTTTGTTGCTTGCATGCCGCTTTTTCCCCTACATCCAATCCAATCCACAAAGTATCCTTACTTGATTGTCGATGTTCAAGCATTCAATTGAAACTTCTCATTTGCCATTTTTTTGCCTACCGAACAATGCAAGACATGAAGACGTGGTGTGGTACGGATGAACTTGCGATTGACTCTGGTCGGGTTCATTTTGATTATCTCCTGGTAGCATGAGCATGAAAACTTAATTTGGGAGCATCATCAACATCATGATAAACTCTTCTCTTCTCGATGCAGAGGTCACTCACACAGTACGGCTCGAGTGTAACTGCACGCTAATAAGTGCTCTACATCACACAATTCATCACACAAGCCCCCAGTCGTGATGTGGACTGGAATTCCCCATCAATTTCCATTTCATGCCCACCAGTCAGTCCTGTGGAAAACAATGCCGATTCCACATGAGAACTCGCGACACGCAGCGTTTAAAAAAATCCTCGAGATTAAATATTAGAATCTGTTCAATGTGTCAGACGTCATTCTCTTGGCAAATACTAGGACAAAATATTGCTTGATATAAAACCAGTGACGTATTCAAAATGCTACCATGCAACCGTCCCCAATGTATTTATAGATAAGTTAGATATGTACATACATATTAGGTATGAGGTAACTTGCTCTCTAGCAGAAGAGCGTCAAGCTTTCTAGCGCCTTTGCAAAACTAAAAATAGATAATGCTCCATGGAATATAGGTCGTTTTTAACGTAGAACTTCTCCAGAAAAAAAATGAAGCAATCTATAACGACTGCAACTATTTTTGCTCTTTTATTGTTATTCAGCTGCAAAAAAAGAATATAATATGCAGGAGTAGAAAGTGAGTTCCTATCCATTAAGGATGTTTTCACTGCCAGAAATCCGGAATGAAGGCGACAATGATCTACCATGTATTACTTACATGGTATGTATCTACTAAGAAACACTACATAACATTTAATGGTCGAGTCCTAAACACAATGTAGTAGTCAGTCGAATAACCAACCAACCACTTTCTTTATATTGCGACCAAATACTGTTTCTTTGAACAGTTTTTTGGACTTTCGAAAAAGACACTTCACTTGCTCACATCAGGTTTAGAGTGAAAGGTTTTTTTTTTGCTTCCGCCAGTGAACACACAAAATTCGCACACACATTTACACACACTCTCTCCCCTGTGGCTTTCTAAGAAAAATGGTCGTAGCCTCAAACGGAATCGTATTTTTTTGTTTAAAAAGTGAATAAATGCGCGGACTTTGCTCAACTGGAGCACTTTTTTGCGCTCCAATATTTCCATCCTGAAAATCCATTTATTTTTTTTCTCCATCTTTTTCATTTTATTTCTAAATAAGGAAATACGTGTCGGAATCCGTCTCCCTATTTTCCATCTCGTTCGAGCCCTCCTCTCCTGACTATGTTCTTATTCTTGACTCTAGTACGTATTTAGACGGTCTAAAAAAGTGGAGCTGAGATAGGAACAGAAACGTAAAAGTGTAAAACATCCCGCACTATATATCCAAAGTTAAGTTGAGGGTTGCAAGGATTATTTGGAAAATAATATGAAGATAAAAAGAGCTTTCTAGTTCTACCTTGTGTCGCCTCGTACCATACCATTGCATGAGCCAAAACTTATGTTTCACCCAGTAAACTATAAGTATTCTTTGAAAGCATAGGCGATTTATTTATTAGCGATAACTGAGGGCACATTATTGGTATAAATTTTAGACATTGCGAATGAGCCATTTCTTTACAGTCCAACACGCAAATTAGTTCACATTTTATTTTGAGGTTAATTTTTGTTTCAATCATACTTATTAAACCGACATGCGTTTAGAGTAAACTAGTTTGAAGTTATAAAGTTAAGTACTTTGAAGCAGTCCGGAAATGGAGAAAGTTCAGTGACTTATACAAACTGTGTCGATGATAATTGTGCATGTTGAAATGAGTCTGATAAATATCAAAAGATTTTATTATGTAGAGATGATGCGCACAAGGTTTTGATAAAGAGGTTTCATCTTAATTCAAGTAAAAATGAATATGCTGCGAAGCAAAATGAGTATGACTTGATTGTAGGGTCAAGGGAAATTCAGTTAGAGTGCAATTTCTATTTCAAAACAGATTGTGTAAAAGGGACGTGCACTATTTCCCGGGTCTTAAAGAAAATGCTTTGAATGAAAGTTTCTTTTTGGCTTCGTACATGAGCAGTTCTTTTTTGATGAGATGAGTGTGAGGAATCCTTTCATTTTATCCTAGTTCCTAATTCCATCAGCGGATAAAATTTTCATAAGAAGTGAAACATGGAACATGTTGTAAATCTTTGTGAAAGCTGAAGGAAGATATGTGCACGTGATGTATGAACATTAGCATACGTTTGTACGCTCATGCTTTGCATGCATAGACCCAAAGAAAATTATGAGAATCTTTCCTGGAGCGAATGGAACCGGGGGTTAACGTCTGGGAAAAGCAGAATAGGAGATGAGGTTGCCTGAGTGGATGAGCGAGATTAGTAATTGACATAAGAGGTAGGCTAGAAATGGCGAACAAAAGCAAATAAGTTGATAGGATAGATATCCTATATCACACCACATGAAATGGAGAGCTTCAGCATAATCATAATGATGAAAACGAGAATTTTTGTAGGGTGCGGGAGTTGAGTCTAGCAAAAAATCTTTGCAATATGAAGTATTTTTTGAAGACGCACACGGAGAGAGAGAGAGAGAGAGAGAAGCATAAAAACGATTTTGTGTCTCAGCCCAAGGGATTTCCAATCTTATGTATTAGCTTTCTCCACTGCCGCCGGCTGACTTAACTCCAGTGAATGAGGTGGCACATCACATAACACTAACTTCCATTTCTTCGTCACATCACATCTCATCCTATCCGATCCCTATTCAAATAAAAAAACTAAATCATATTCATACATGCATTATAAAAAGATGCATGCCTGAAAAAAAGGAATCTGGAGGAAAGATTTTTTTAAAGCTCAGTCTTTTCAATTACCTTTCCGTCTTATTTTAACTAAAAATGGAAGCGAAATCAAGGAATAGCGAAAGCAGCGAACAGCAGTACCAAGCAGCGCCTGAGATTTCCCTTATGGCTTTTCGTTTCCCTTGTTTCTAAACATATGCAAATTCTATAGATAACACCTTGACTGCACGTATCCCGTGGTTGGGCTTCCTCTCACTTTCCTTATGAAAGACAAAAAAGTTGGAACACATGAAAAATGTCAGCGTGTTCCAAGTCAATACGCTCTCACTCTTTTTTTCTTTCTCTCCCAAGTTCCCCCAAAAATATATGTAAAAAAGAGCACATCAAATGAAGGAGTGGAGAAGAAATGGAGCAAGTGAAACTAGCCTAAAATTCTCTGGAGCTTAGATCTTCACCGAATTACACGATATGAAGATGCGATACCAGGACGACGACGACGAATGAGGAAATCACGAGAGATTAGGAAAGACAATAATATCTTCTACTTTTATTTAATTCATGGCTTCTTCACTCGCTGAATTAAGGGGACATACGGAATGGTCGATTGGGTTGAAGTAGAATGAACATGTGGCGTTTTAAATGCGAATTATGTACATATTATTTAATAATAAAAGTCTCCAACGTTTTGGAAGGAATGGAAGCAGTAAAACATGGATTCGTTCTGACATAGGTATTATATCATGTCCATTATTGCTGGAAACTTGTGTGGGATTAGGAAAATGATTTGAAGCAAACGAAACTAGGATCCATAGCATAAGAAAAAAATAAATAAATTTGGTTATTATTTCTAAGGCATTGTTTCAAGCCGTATGATCTCCTCTGACACGAATGACTTTTAAAATGGAATAGGATCTGCATAAAGAGTCGGATCTAGTAATGGTGTCGTATTAGTGCAATGAAATGCCAGTTTAAAAAAAGGTTTTAAGAAACGTGATTCACATAACGTATAACGACATTCCCTTATAACAAGAAAATAACCTCTTTCTTTGAAGAACCTAATCAAATTCTTTTTAACCACGTATATTTTTTCTGAACAGACAAGTTTATCAACTATTTAATTACCGAATTGTTTGGAGTAGAACGACCTTTCCAAACTAGTCAAACCACGAAAAAGTTTTTCCCATTTTACTATATCATCCTTCAATATTTCATCCTCTGCTCATATTTTTAGACAAGCTCTCTAAAGTGGTGTGTTGTGAACATCTGATTAAAGTTTCTTTTTATGTATCGATGTGAATCTGATTTCCAGGATTTTTTTTTGCATTCCACTTATTAAAAAAGTTTGCTAATTAACGCGAACAGTATCTTCATATTTTAAAAAGAAATTAACGATCTACTGGGGAGATAAGCGAGGCACAAAATGTCTACAGAATATAAACTTATTTAAACCTTGATACGCTTCTTTTGTTTTAAAAGGAGGCTTGTCAAATATATACTTCTAAAAGGCTTACTGAACTTTTCCAAAAATGTCAAGAAGCACTTAATTTTTATTCGACTTTCCCAAGTTTCCAAAATAAAAATTCGTAGTGCCATAAAATCCAAAAGGACAACATATCCTTATTTAACTTTTTTTTATCACGTTTAAAATTAAGAGTTGATGACCCCCTTATTCAAGAGCAATCCATGGAAAAGAAATTATTCGTAAGACGTTTCCGATTTATTACAAAGCTGAACTCTACCTGATGGTTTTGATTTTTTCTTGCCCCTCTCTAAATGGGATAACCCAAATGAACCAATTGATCCCCTATTTTGAAAATACTGGGGAAATATACATACTGACTGAGCAACTTACTTTTCACTGAAAGTGGCCAACACCGAATGGCAAGGTCAAAGGAGCGTATTTTGAGTTACAATACTATCAGCATTAATAGTATTGCGAAATGGAACTGATTCAAAAAATTTATTTTGTTGTGTTCAGAATTTTTAAGAAACACGATCATGTACGAATACACTGGTATGTGATCGAAGCGTAAATTTCATTTCAAACCATTTGTTCCAACTTGATTGCTTTAACTGTGCTTTACTAGAGGAAAATCTCAGGAAACATGTAAATACAAGGATTTCTGGACATTTTCCATTTAAACATTTTCTCATTTATCTTCTTACAGGGACTACTGATGCTACATTCTGTTATTTCCATCGACGCTAAAGTGTCGAACCCTCTTCTCTTTTATTACAAAAAAAAATATTGGAAAACTAAAAGCCCTGGACAAAATTGACAATAATCAAATAATCACTATTCCCTTTTTCTTGTCGTAGTTTCTGAAGTTGATTCCAATCACACAGGTTTAAGATGAGTTATTGTAATACACATATAGTGTCCATATTCCACATTGATTCTCATTCAAGCAGACACCAAAGAAATCTTGAGATCTCCATCGTATAAAATTATATGGTAAATACACTTAAGTGGAAGTAACCATGGCGAGTCGAACCCATACAATAAAAAAAGTTTTTTTTCTTCGAGACCAGACCGGCATTATTTTTATTGTTTGCATTCGAATCCTTCTCCTTTGTTGGGGGAAAGTACGTAAACCTTAATAGGAAGACATCTTCATAAATAAAAATCGAAATTATCGTTCTGTCTACTTATCCCGAAGGACAAAAAAGTAAGGATGAATTATGGTGCATAACAATAAATGATTTTTCCTTCTGAATCTGAACACAGAGTGTTTTATTACTTGCATCTGTTCTTGCTGGACTCACCCCTAGATTTGTTATTATTGTATGGTATGATATGATACAATATTATAGCAAGTTTTACTTATTGGGAGGCAGTCATTTCCAGTGAACACAAACGAAAAATGGTGGCTATCGTCATCTTCACCAAAGAGCTTCAATTGATTTTTTTTTTTGAAAATAAAAAATGACTTTAAGTGAATCCATTCTACGTTTTCCAAGAATAAGAAAGGAAAAAGTTTACGTATCTTCTATTAAACACAGCCATGCCACTATGGTTCGTTTTATCGTTACAGATTATGATGTACACATATTTTGCTTCTGGCCGACAGTGTCAGCCTTTTTGGCTTGTAAAGCTGACGTGTCCAGTTTTTTTTTGCTCTCGTGATAATAGTCGTCTTTACTGACACTTTCTTTGTACATTGTCGCTTGCTCATTTATCCCAAGAAGAAATGTAAAAATGTAATGCTATTTTTTTGTCTGCATTTTCCTAAATGTTTTCGCGAAGCTCCTTTCTAAAGTCAAGTCAAGAGAGAAGAGTCTTCTTCCTTGTTCGTATATATTTTTTTCTGAAAAAAAAAAAAAACTTTGGCATTGACTTGAGTGACAGCACTTTGCTTCCTAGAAAATAGTATAGTATTTTACTAGAAAGCGTTATTTTTAGTTTGCCTAGCTGTGGAAAAATGTATATAATGCGGGCGTCGGGCGTCACATCATCATTACAACTTGTTCGTCGGAAGAAGAAAAGAAGTTATTGTGACTTGTGTGTTCTAAGTTCATGCGATAATATTTTCTCATATCATTCATATCACATGGTTTGGAGTTAGTAGGACAAATGCACAGCTACACGATCCACATTCTCTTCTTCTTTCTTCTGTTCAAAACGTCTCACTCGGCTCGACTAACTTATATCTTTCTCTTTTTTTGTAAGCGAACGCAATACGATTGCTTCTTACTTTTCAGAAATGTTTTCTAAGACAGAGAAAAGAAAGATGCACATTGCTTAGAATGCTAGTTCTCCTATGTCTTTCTAGGGAGCAATAACAAGTCAGCTGAACAAAATATAATGTGCTTTCTCGCAGTTTATTCTGATGGAGAAAGTGATGACGCTGAATGCGAGAGACGAAAGAGATATGAAAGGAATGTAATATAAGACTGTCGTTATTCTACCATTGCATTATTCTTTCTTTTCCCTTAACTGACAGAGTCAGAGTCACTTCTTCCTCCTCTTTCTCATGAAGCTAAAGAAAAACTTGTTTCGGATGGTAAAGAACATGATTTGCAAAATATCTCAAGTTAAACAGTCCAATTTTTTTGAAACATAATGAAAGAGAGAAAGAGAGATGAAAAAAATGAAGTCATGCTTCCTGGAGGCAATAATGCTTCCTAAAAATCATAATAATTTTAAGTAGGGAGGAGCCAACAAAAAAGAGGATTTACTTTTGTTAAGTGAGTGGAATACAAAAATATTTTTCTTTTCATCTCATTCCAGCCTAATATCACATTTAAGGCCTGGGGTGCTTTGCTTTATTGAAGTTGTGAAAAATTTAAAAAGGAATAACAATTCTTTTCTACTCCAGATGAATAATAAAAGGGGAGATGAAGGACGTCATTTCAAGTATTTAATCTAATGTACAAATCAAAGCTCGCTCTACATTTCAATTGACTTATGATTAAAGTTCTTCCCTGATAAGAAAAGTTTGCAAATTTAAATTTTTTGCGAACTAATCTGCTCCGGATTTGACATGTCCTTGGTATGAAATCACTTTATTCCCTTTATCTTTCCCTTCATGTTTCACAACTCCTTCAGGCATGGCATATCCCGAATTATTTGAATTGTTTGAAACGCTAATAATTTCGAATTATTTAGTCTGTCTTCAGTTCCCTATACTTCATTCAGCTACATCAACGAAGTTTTTTCCCTTCTCTTCCTTCAGAGTCAAAGCACCCTTTTGAACTATAGTAGCTGAATATGACATGCATAAATAGCCCAAAAGAAAGAAAAAGTTTCCTTTTTGAGGAAAAAAGTCAAGCCAGGAAATATTCTAAAATCACTTTCTGCTTCCCTACAGAAGTGTATAGTGTTTCGGAGAAAGTAAAGTGAAAAAGAAGGGGAGCCGTCACGAAAACCTAATTTTTCTCTGGAAAGAGAAGAAACAAGTACATAATACTATTTTATAGGATCTTTCTCCATTCCAATTTCCATTCATGCTTCTACTAGACTTTCAAGACAACTTTTTAGGTTAAGTCCTAATGTAATACTCCGTAACAGGACTGGTATGCCTCTTAACAACCTAAAAAAGAAAGAAAGACAGAAACAGGCGTGCAAGAAATTTTGAAACTTAATACAAAAACTACATGCATAGATGTGATTACGTAAGACATTCGGTCCTTTGAGTGACACAAGGCCTTCAATCCATTCTTATTACCATTCTTCTTTCTAAATTCATAATTAACTCATGAGCAATAGGCTAAAGAATTTCAAAAGGAAAAAAAAATATTAAATTAGTGCTACGTCCTGCACTTTTACGAATCTCGTGATTGCTCTTCATTTACTTACTTATTTTATTTTGCCGCCTTTAGATGCTCCAAAAATTGATAGTATCGATAGTGATAGTATTGAAGTCTTTTTTGCCAAATCTCTTCCGTTGTAACATTAGAGCAAATTCTCATGTATAAACAAAGTTTAGTTTCTAGCGCAGGAGAAGTTTGAGCTTCCATTTTCTCTTTTCCCAATTACCTCATTTTAATCTTATATATTTTTTATTTTGTAAGCGATGTAGATAAAAGGGAAGTATGAAGTGTGCCATAAAGTGTATGCACTATTACATGCCATCTACTTTTATATGTATGGAGTGGAGTGTGTGAAGTGAATTCCACTCTATTCCTGTAACAACTTGAAGAAATTTCTCTTCTTTTCTTCTTCTCTTTTGAAATTAAATAAGAGTCCTTTTCAAAATGAAACTACTTTCTCAAGTATTGCTCCATTCCATTTTTTGTTCCTCTTTCATTTTTTATATTGCTAGCAAACTGAACTAAATAACTTCCTTTCTTCGTGCTAAAGAATAGGAGTCGAAGACTTTTTTTTCTGTTCCACGAACTACACATAATTTTCTATTCATGCATCGCATTAAGTCCACTATAGAGAAGTACATGTCCTAGAATATATCTTCACACCCAATTTAAATAATGTTATGCTAAATAGAACTGGAATGGGTGCAAGAAAAAGGTGATACGTGGGGTATGAAGAGAAATGCGACAATCAGTCGCGTCAGGTTAGAGGAAAACAAGGATATCCATAGTCTAGCCGGACTAAAGATTTATGTAATTGGGATTTACAGAGAAAAAATTTTGCTTACCCTGGAAAAAAAAACTTTTGTATCATGACTTTCTAGAAGTGCCTTTTCTTTTCTCCAAGTTTTTTACACCATTGCGAAAAAAATCGGTGGAGTTAGACGTAGACAACGATTCATAAAAGAATGTTCCTCTGCTGCTCTATTCTTTTGCATCTTCCAACTGCTTCCTCGACGGTAGCGTATCTTTCTCTCCACCTGTTTTTTTTTTATTTTATTAGTCGTGTAGTACGGTGCGATGTTTAGTACTTTTTTGGGGGGTCCCTTCTCCTTCGAAGGAACGTCATGTCTAACTACTACGCTTCTCTGATCCCTCTTTAGTCTGCGAAACAGAAGGAGTGGAAGTGGAACTACAAAGCTTTATTTTTGTTCCGCGAGGCGGGTGTGCATTCACTTATTTCCCATGTCAGCCTAAAGCGCTTATTTTTTAGACTTGGATTCAGACTTACTACTTGGAATATATTAAAGATTTAAGGTTTAAGCAACAAATCTTTCGTGATTTCAACTTTAGGCTTCGTGTAACACAACCAATGGCTTTTTCTTCTATTTTACCATGCCTGCCATTTCTTCCCAAGGCGATGCTTGTATTCTTACACATTCCTCTAGTTGTATTTAAACTACATAGGAATCTACATTTGTCTCGATTATTATTATCATTATGATTATTATTATAACTGGGAGAACAAAGGGAAATGAAAAGTTGCTACAAAACTAATATTTACATGTTCACGGCTATTATTGCGTCATACAATTATAGTAAGCGTTGAGTATATATACGAATGAGTTTATGATTACTTTCCCCCTACAAAACTTTCACGCGCCAGTGATGGAGCATCCTGAAGCTGTAAAATTGTCATAATTCCTTTTCCCAGAATAGCCCCTTTTCCCAAAGAAGAAACAAAACACAAATACAACCACTGCTACTGCACTATATCTTCTTCCTTTTTGTGGAGAGCCGCGCGTAGCAGCCGAACTATATTTAAATTTCTTCTTCTTCTCTCCCTTTCTCTCTCTCTCTTCTCCAGTTTTTCGCCGTTAGCTTAACGTCACCAAACAAGATTTATCGTTCCCAGTGCACAGTTTTAAAATTGAGGATAAAAAATTACTTGTTTGAGGATGAGGCCGGTGGAAAACAACATTCGCAATTTTTGTAAATGTCACCATTCATCCCAATCTCTCTATATTTTCCTGGTGAAGGTTGATGGTGTTGCAGTTGTTGTTACAACACCATATATATCTACGTAAGCCAAGCCCCATAATCACAGTCACACACTGAAATTGGAATAAAGTTCACATAAATAAATACCTTTTTTATGGGATAAGAGCATTAACTGTATCACTAAGTCTGGGTGACATGGTGGAACGGAAATGTTAGAAAAAAAAAACGAAGAGCACTTTCTCTAATGCAACATTTCTCTTCCTTCGTGGACATTACGATTTTTACATTTTTACTACATTATTGAACACTCTTCATTTCCGAGTGGTTATATCCTCTCTAGAAACTCATCAGAGTTTATAGCTTTACCATCAATTCTCCAACCAGTCAAAAATAAAATCGGTCCAAAGGTCCTGTGGTCCATCCTAAACGTCTGTAATTCCCTTGACCACTACTATCTGGAGTAGGCACTTTTTCCCTTTTTCTTTTATTATCTCATCTGGAACGAAATGATGAGGGTTAGAATTACCGTATATAAATAAGGTACATGAGGTAATCCATACATTGGATTGTTACGAGCAACTTCATCCAATTTAAAAGTTCACTTTATGGCTAGCCCGTTTTTCACGTTGCTCTGCCTTTGCGTGGTGATACATTAATCGTAAATAATTTCACAGCTCGTATCACATTCTAACGCTAACCTCCGTTGCTTTTTGAACAAAAACTGTTTTACACAATCCCATACTGAATTGAGGACTACCACTTACATTCTACTTTATGCAGTGTCATCTCTTTTCAGCCTCCAAGAGTACGGAACAAAATTCTTGTTGCTGGTTAGTAGCGAGTCATAAAACTCTTTCAGAAATCCATTTCAATAGCAGAAAGAAGAAATTTATTTATTCAACTTGTTTCATAAAGGATTTGTAACTTTTGAATGGTTCATTTTTATAAAAATCATTACCAATTTCCGGAGAAAATGTCATGGCTTGACATGACCATCAGACTTAAATTGCATGAGAGAATATTTCATAACATTCCATTTCTTTTCTTTTTTTTGCGTGTTTTTCTGACGTCCATCCGTTCCTAATTTTTTCAGTTGCTGCTGTGTGCCAAAAATATATATTTTAAAGTGACCATCATCATGATCATCATCACGATTCACAACCAAGAAAAAGGGGAGACCTTCATTTCAAACTCGATGGAATACCAAGGCTGTCTTTTCAATTTTCATTCCTCCACCATTTTTCATTCCCATTTGTGCTCCCAAGAAAACTGCCTCTGTGCATAAGAGATTGGCAATGAGAATAAAAATGAATTTTGAATGAAAGCATATGAAGGAGTGAAAGTGAAAAGGAAGAAACTCAGCAAACAGTGTTACTATATGATTCATGGACGCAGAACTCGTCTCAATTACCATTTTCACCCTGAGATATGACTATAGCTTCATTCCACTAAAATGCGCAACATGAACTATGCATTATGTATCTCATCTCATTTTTTCCATAAGCGTTGAGGTTGAAGAGGGAGGGAGAGAGAGAGAGAGCTGAGAGGAAAAAAATTTTATTACGAGAAATATGTTGTTTGACCGCCACTAGAATGGCTAATATATTTCGAGATATGATATATGAGTGTGTGTACCTGTCCAAATGAATCATGTTGTGGCCTTTGTTGGCTTACCTAACTTGCTTTGCTTTATATATGTACTTTTAGCAAGTACTACCTCTCAGAAGCCTTTGTTTCTTTCTACTTTTCACCTATGCAAAAAAATAAAAAAAAATTCAGACATTCTCAATCTCTATTTAATTGCACTTACTGGCTATTTTTCTGCGGAAACTCTGGTTTCAAACTTGTCGTTCATGTACCTCCTCTTCTTCAGAAAAATATATTTCATTCCATAGGCACCACTTACTTCAGCAAAGGTGCGCTACATTTCCCAGTTCAATCATAAATCATGCAATAGAGCTAAAGCTAACCGACATTGACAATCGCGATGAAAAAAGAATAAGTTGCTACATACTCTCTCAAAAGTTTTTACAAGATAAGTTTACATCACTTCGTGCATTAAAAGTAGAAGCGTCACGTACATACTTATTTCTGTGGAACACTAGCGCTCCAACTTTTTTTTCTCTCTCTTTCTAGCCGTTCCTCTATGGTAATTAGGTGAGGAGTTTCGTGCGAGGCGAGATCGTTAATCATTATGATAACGTCAGGGTAATTAAATATTGACAGCACATAAAGGGATACACACATTATGCTGGATTTTCTTTGCCCTGAAAAATATGTCTGGTCTCTAAAAAAGCCCGGCCCAGCATAATTTTCCTTTTCCTTTCGCAAACAATAAGCTTCAAAGATTGTACTTATTTCCCATCCGAAACTATGACGTGGTATAAAAAAAGTGACTGCAACTTTTGTAAAATCCTAAAGTACCTACTTACTTATATCATTTTATTCACAATTCTGAAAAGTTTTAATTTGGGAAGGGGTGGTAATTGCTTCCATCAAACATAATTGAAATACCTATATATGTACCATAATAAAGAAATACTTATGTATAGCATTGTGTGCTGAAAATGAGGCCTTACAAGAAGCAGTGAAATAGAAAGACGTAGTTCCTATTTGAATTTACGTTACACTAGAGCGAGAACGCGCTCTAATTCGTCGAGGGAAACTATGAAAATTAGTTTGTGAAGCTAGAGTCTACAAATGCTTCTAATGTGTCGCACGTGCGAATCAATATTACCTTTCTCCTTCTGTTAGGAAAAATGATCACACCGGTGTTTGTATCAAACAGGTGTCCCTAAGAAAATTTTCCATCCACCATTATTGCTTCTTTCGTTGTATGCATCTAAAAATCTTCAACCTCAGTTTAAAACAACTGAGGAGAAGAATAGGATTACAAAAACTCACGATTATATCCAGACTGCATAAACTAAGCTTAATTGTCAAATCGGATGGAAAAAAGATTGAACAAAGAACACTGCGTGATCGCAATTTGCAACAAAGTTTTTTAAAAACTGTAAACGCTATGGTTTTAATTCTGCTACTTAGAACCATTGCATTTAAAAAGTAAGCATTGAACTTTCGTGAGTCGGGCCAAATAGTGTGATCTGATGTGATGCGGACATGACGTGCAGAGAAAAATGCGAATGTCAGTTTCATTCAGTTTATTGGATAATAAAAAGCGGAAGAAGTGTGCTACACGGTCTCTGACTTTGTTTTAGCTTTCGAGCAGCAGCTTGCATCTTCCGCTGCTGTACGCGAGGCACATGCAATTATAATAGAAGGGTTTGCGCACGCCATAAGGTAATTTTATTTGTTTCAATTTGTTCCCTTACAAAAAAAGAAGAAAAAGTTGTCGATTGATGGTAAGGAAATTGACGGACGAGGATGATGTTACCACCAAAAAGTTGAGGTTTTCTGCACATCCCATCACAATTCCGTCCACACTCTATTTCGATCCACTTGAATCCAGTGGTGGGAAAGGAGTCAAAATTACATTTTACCTTGTCAGGAGAAAACTTTATGTGGCGATCGAAACTTAATGAAGGAACAGATGAACTTTTTCTTAATTAAAAATGTATTTTGAGGCAGATGGCGAATCGAAGATTTTGTTCAAGGTTTAACTTCATCGAAATTCCCTTAATTTAAATTAAGTTCACTCGCTCTGTTAAGCTACACACTCGCCAAAAAAGAGAAAGTTTGTAGAGGAGAAAATGTGTATACCTAAATGGGTTACAAGGTCTTCTTAAAATAAAATGACTTCTTGAGAAGTCTACTGTATTGGTGGTGGGTAAAGTCATTGCCGCAAAAACACGAATGGGAAATAGAATAAGGTTAATTCCAACATTGTTAAAACACTAGGATTTCATAATAGTTCAGCATCCGTACAGTTTCATTTTCGGGAGCAGATGTATAAGAAAAATTATGCGAGCAAGTTTTTGGCCAGGAAGAATGAAGATTTTGTTTTTAAAACTAAAGGAGGTAACAAGAGATTTATGAATATTTTATGCAATTCTCTGAAAAAAAAAAACTTCACTTGGATCAGATGATGACGATGATGATTTGAATAAAATAACAGTTAGAACAAAAGAGTGAAAGTTGTGTGAGGTAATGAAAATACAAGAGGAACAGGGACCAAAAAATCTAATGCAATTCAAAAACACATTGAATCGACGATATATTTTGTGGTGTCGTCTCCTTCTCCTTATTCAAAACACCACTTAATGTAAATATATGAACGATAATGGGAACTTTAATGAGCGCACATGTGCTCACAAAGACTCCCTTTGAAATAAAATAAAAAGTTGCTCGAAAATTGTAGCTGTGGATTTTTAGTTGGAAGAAAAAGCATTATGAAAATTTTCCCGCAAGACATTATCAAAAAGAACAATACACCCTTGAACCACCACTGACTGTAATACATTTCTAAAATAGCTTCTTACTACAGTGGAAAATTCTGTTAATAGGAATAGAAAGGCAGAGAAAAGTGGAATACTCAACTGGTGTGTGCGTCTTCTTACCTCAACTTCATCTTCTTTTGTAAAAAATTGGCTCACCTTGAGACAAGCCAAGCTGAGTTTCCACAATGTCTCTAGTTTCCTTCATGAATATTCAATGGACTTGGATGTGAAAGAAAAAAAAGTGTTCTTTTGTGACGACAGAAATATTATTAACAGCCTCTGGGTCTTTTTTGTGAATACGGTATAATCGATTGTAATAGGTATGCGAGGTTATATTCAATGGACTTGGATGTGAAAGAAAAAAAAGTGTTCTTTTGTGACGACAGAAATATTATTAACAGCCTCTGGGTCTTTTTTGTGAATACGGTATAATCGATTGTAAAAGGTATGCGAGGTATGAAAATGCAAGCTCTGCATAAAACACATACATATTTGAAAGAGAAAAGGATAAATTTGGTTCATGTGATATTAGTAACATTAATATTGATTCGACAAAGCCAGTTCAAGCTTCCGAGATGGAATATTTTTTTGCTAAAGAATTTAAGTCCAAGTGGTTTTGTTAGGCAAATCCCATATTTTCCAATAATATTTCTTTCTTGTCAACTAACCAAACCAACCAATGACAAAAAAATGCTCGAGCATTCTTCCCCCGCTGGGCTTGTTACACAACTCTCTAAAAAACCTTCGTTTCAATATTTTTTCCCAATGAATTGCAAAACAAAATTCGCAATTTTTATTGGAAAGGATGAGAATGTGCGATGGAGAAAGACAGGAGAACAGATGAGGGGAGAGGGAGAGAGATGCACAAAGAGAGGGGGACAGTGTATACAAAGCCTCCTTGTCAGCACGGCTTTTTTACACTGTAAAATGAAATGATGCTGAAAAGGCATTGAGTCCAGAAGGAATTTTAGAAATTCCATGGCGAATACATTGTATAAAGTCATTTCTGGGTACGGGCGACGGACATGGAGCTGTAATCCTATTGGATGTTGACACGACATTTTTCATGGTTTCTGACAAAAGCAAAATACATGACTGTCTGTTATTTTCCCTGGGCCAACAAACCAACAAGACAAATATGGATTGCCTGTTTTGCATCGCAACTTTCAGTTCCGCGGTGGGGAGAGTTATGTTTTCTGGGTGGTTACCCTTTCTCGCTCCTTTATTCTCTGGGGCAAATGGATGGATGAAAGGGTGGGCGTTTTTAAATATATCTATAAAACAAAATAAAATGGAATACCTTTTATGGGCGTGTGTGCACATTCAGATTGCATATACATATACATACATTACATACATATATGCACGTTGTTGTGCCAAATCGAAGCATAAGTACAATTCACAGTCTCAACTTCTTTAGCTTTCATTGCACGTCATTTTTCGATAATAAATGACATTTTTTAGAAGAAAATTAGCCGAAAACAGTTTAGGGGAGTGTGAAGTGACTGTGATAATAAGTGCCAATTTAGGGAAACAAAAAAGCCATTTGATTTCTTTGCTACAGACTTAAAAGACTCTTTGAAGAGTATCACGCAAAGAAATCATGTGAAAAAAGTAAACAGAAAAGAAATATTTTTTCTCAGAAGCTGTGTACTCAAGTGATGTCTAATAACAAGTTTAAGCTATTCCAAATGCATGGGAATGCGTATAATACCAGAGTATGTTTTGAAGTGATAGTATTGCTTCAAACTCCTTCTTGAAGTTAATGACACAGGTTACAAAGCACTGGCACCATACGAAAGTCTGGAAATGAGAATTAACCGAATAGTGATTATTAGTGATATGTGACCATGGCAATTTTCTCCACTCTCCTGTTAAACTTGATTATGCTTCTTTCATAAAACATCTTTTTCACTCTTGCTCTAATGATAAACAAGGAAATTAAGGGAGGAGAAACTAGCCGAGCGTTAGTGTTTTTTCCTTGTAGAAATTAGTGATAGTGACGCTGAAGGATACGTACTCATTAGCTGCGGTAGCTGTGGCCATGGCGGTGGCGAGCGAAGGTGAAGGGAGGAGAAGAGGGGGTAAAGCAAGAGAAAATGAAAATGAGAGAGAAAACCAAGCCACTAAGTAGCAATTTTCACTGGAAACTTTCTTTTGCATAATTTGGATTTGATCATGATGACCTTTCTTGTTATTCATGTCATTGTCCTTTACGTCCGTGCCACTTTCCTTTTCAAATGTTAAAAAATTATTTAATTACGGTAAACTATATGATATAATTATGATATGATATGTGGACTTATGACTTTCTTGGTGGAAGCAGAAGAGGAAATAGTATGAACTTTTTGTTTTGATGAAGTAATTAATAGGAAACATTTGATTTTGTTTGTGTTTGCAGCTGAGCAAGGAAATTGGGTACGTGCTGTATTCTGCTCTTGGCTCCTTCTACATCCCAAGTTGCATCATGGTCTTCGTATACATCAGAATCTACTTTGCTGCCCGAGCAAGAGCTAGGCGAGCTGTGAGGAAGCCACCAAAACCGAAACCTACCTCATCGACTGCAATTGAGATTGAAGAGCGAAGCAGAGGTGTAGGGAGTGTTGGTGGGGACAGTGTGAATGAAGGCTCAACTAGGAAGCCAACCACATCGTCTTCATCTCCAGCAGGATGTCCCCAACCTCAAGCAGCAGTTTCCAAAGAGAGCTGTGGTGCAAACAAATGCTTAGGTGGAGGGGACACCCCAAGCCTTCCTCCCACGCCAGATGGGCGAACAATTAAACAAGTGGGCTTCCAGGAACCATTAACAGGAAAAACTGAAGTTATTGTTAAACCTGAGATTACAGTGGAGAGTTGCTCACCAGAGCTGACTGCTGCTTCCACAGAAAAGGACCAGAAGCAGGGGCAACAACGAAATTGCGCGACTAATAATAATTGTAATGACGGTGATGGTGAGGAACATGCTCAAGAAAGGGGCTCTGCCATTGAAAAGGTAGAGGAAAGGACTAAAAATGTAGAGAGTAAAAGTGAAAAGAGTAATTCAGATGTGATTATAAGTGATCCGTTGATGGGTGGGGGAGACGCCTCCCTCGAGGAGGCCGGTGAGAGTAATAAATGTAACAACGAGAATAGTGACTTATGTCCGAAAGACAGCGACAGCAACAAGGCCACAAAAGAGAAGCAAGACTCGCCAAAGGTCGGCTGTTCGAAAACGTCGTCGAAGGAGGATGAAGCGATGACTCAGACTCGGGCAGTAGTGAAGCGGCAAAACAGTGACGCGACGGACAAGCCTAATCACCAACACCCTCTCGTGCCAACTGTACATTTGAAGCAGAGTGCTACGGAGGACGACTGCAGTAGTGCGAGCAACCGCCTTCCTCACCAACAATCCACTTTGGCTGTAAGTGAACTTGAAAATAAGATGTCTGAGCTACAATCTAATGGTAGCAGTCGACCTGATGAAAGTTCCACAAGTCAGAGTCACTCTAGCGCACCACAAAAAAAGTCGAAAGGATCAAAGCTCCATTTCTTGCGTGTTGAGGCACCCACCATTTGGAGAACCTCTTCTAGCTTGAGTTTGAATGGGGATGTGCACATTCTAGGCACTCTGAGCCGATCCTGCTCTCGACTCCAGTTGGACATGGATCCCGTGAGTGACGTGGAGCCTTCTTCATCCGACTCTGGGGCTGTGAGCCGATGTGCCGTTGTCAAGCCGCTTAAACTGCGACTGTGCCAACCATTCTTTGGCAAGAAATCTGCCTCTAACAAGGCACGCCGAGATGTACTCGACATGGGAAAGCTCCCCTCCCCTAAAGTAAGACACTTTCGCACTCAAATAAACCCAGAGTAAACGTGCAAAAGAGAACAAATTGCTCGTTTAATCTTCACTTCTTGCAAGAGTCTTCCCCTCTACTCACTCACTCACACAATCTATATTCCCCGTTATAATTATTAACTTATTTTACTAAACACGTCCATCATACTTTTGCATCTAGTGTCATTATCAACTAACTTGTCACTTTCCCCAAATCTCTTGAGTTCTAACTCTCTGCATCCCCCGAACTAGCCCATGAGGTAAAAAACTTCGTATTCCAGTTACAACCCAATCGCCAATAAAATACTAATAACTAATGTCACTTACTTACTACTTGTTATTGCAGCATGTAACTTTCTGTAAAATTATCGCATTGCAACACTATTACTATGCCACGAATTATGTATTTCTGTAGTTTGCTGATCGTGAGTATAAACAAATGCGCTTGGGGCTGATATTTTTTCAATGTCTTTCCTATTCACTTTGAAAACAATTTTGAGTGCATGAACAAAATATTACAAATAGGTTATGGGGTAAAATACGACACATGCATTGTTTGTAGAAATTGTGCACAGTTTGTGACTTGGTTAGAAGTAGAGTAGTATTTTGATTAGATTTCTTTTTTTAATTTCCTTCAGAGCCTATATTGGAGTCCAGAAGGTAGTAGTGGTGCTGATTTGAAGATTGTGATAAACAATATGATCAATGCTGCAAACTTGATTAATATAATCCCTGATTTTCCCCAGAAAGTCTTTTTTGTTTTTCCCCTCATATTTGAATATATATGCAATGTACTGGTACAATACAACAGAAAAGTAACAAATGCGATTACAGATTGACTTATGTAAGCACTCCACTTGAGCCCCAATGCATGAAATCATGTAGGTGTCTATGTACATAAAAAAGAGGGAGATTGGGAGAAGTAACTACTACTACTACTACTAAACGCTGTATGAGGTGGCAGTTGCAGTGGCAATAGGATAATTTTTTTGTATGATTTAAGCCATTAGCATTTATAACAATGATGGTAGCATGAAACTCGTAAAACAGCTTTGTACAAAATTATTGCTCAAAGCTTATGTCGCACCGGAAACGTATTCAGCAACAGTTTCCTTTCTTTATTCTTTGCCTTAAAGTCACATTTAAAAGAAATGAGTCGGAGTAATATACACTTTCCCGATGAAATCATCTCAAGAGTGAAACGCCCAAGCCAAGCAACTTTTCGGTGCTCTTGTCGTCCTCTACTACTATCATCAGATGAAGACTAAAGACTGAAGTCATCTTTTTCACTAGGTCCATTTAAAGTAAAGCATTTTCGACACGGCTTCGACTCATCGAAAACTTATGTGAATGGCACGTGTGCGTAATAAAGATTATATCTATCGTCAATAATTTATAATAATGGTTACTTGATAATTTCGTCTTCGTTAACTCCAGATTGCTCAATAGAATAAAGAGACTTCATACAGAAAGTGATCATTTAGCGTGATAGACATCTATCTTCTTCGATATTCCAACGCTTCCGTTTTATACGGCGCTGCAATTTTACTTTGAAGTCAAAATCAAGCCAGCTTTAAAATTGAAAATTAAAATACTGCGGTTAAAAAGCCTGAGCCATTAATCCTCTTTCAAATTCCTTACTATGCTAACGACGTGGTGTTCTGTGGTAAATTCATCGATTTCCATTTAAGAGTGAATCATAAACAACTTCAAATTACCCTAAGTAAATGCTAAAAATAAATGCCTTTGAATATGCTGCTGCTTTCAAGCGTCATTCTTGTTAGGTCCCATTTTTGCATTATAAACTTTAATTAGCCGTACATGTTTCTTAATGCCCCTTTGTGTGTCTCTGTAAACATGACTAACATGTTTCGATTACTTAATTTTTATTCGTTAACCCCATTCGGTTTGCTGATCTCCTAGCGTATTTTTTTAACAAAAGTTTCGCGTTTTATTTCTGTTTGAGAAAATGCGTATTTTTCACGATTTTATACAATACGTGTTATAAATAACATTTGAAAACAATTTTTTATTTCCTAACAAACATGCAAGAAATATATAAAAATGAGATGATGCCACACAGAAAAAAAATGTGGAAGAGAGATTTGACGAATTGCACGTTTCGCTGACCATTTTTCTTCGGTTGATTGGAGCTCCAAACTGTAGCAAATACATGAAGCATGCTTTTTGTGATTTTTGCGTTCATAAAAAATAATATAAATATTTTTCGTGAAAAGAAGATTGTTCTGGTGTATAGTGTAAATGAAAAAAGACTATGTGCTCATGTCTCATGTATGTTATTTTTTATTTTTTGGAAAAGCCTGGAGAAGAGGAGCAACTATGGAATTTTCTTAATATAAACGATCTTCTTTTTTTCTCTTGTATTTTTCATGCTCGCTCTATCGAAGGAGGTGAGAGATCCGGAGCGAGAGAAAAGAAGAATAGCAAGAAAAAAGGAGAAACGAGCAACGCTCATCCTCGGTCTGATCATGGGTTCCTTCATTCTGTGCTGGTTACCTTTTTTCTTCTTATACATCTTGGAGCCTCTCTGCCCTTCATGTCATGTAGCTCCATGGGGTTTTGCCATTGCTTTCTGGCTTGGTTACATGAATTCCGCCCTCAATCCAGTCATCTACACTATTTTCAATAAGGACTTTCGACGAGCCTTTCGGCGCATTCTGTTCAAATAAGGAAGGAAGAAGAGAAGGTAAAGGAAAAGTAAATCCTATTGCGTTATATGCTACCTCCGATACAAAAACCTTTCGTATTTTCAAGAGCTCAACTACCCAGCTATTTTTAAAACAGTCAGAGGAGGAAATCCTACCCCCCAACCAATCCAGTCCAGAGGTCGGGCTTTAGCCCAAAAACTTTCATCCCACAAATGTGTGACGCCAGTTGTCTGCCTCTGTTCTTTCTTTTTATCTTCAACCCATTATCCCAACCCCTGCTATACATATAAACCTGATGCCTCCTTCACTGATTGATTGATTGCCTTGATTTCCCACCGAAAATGTCTTGAAAATGCGTTTCTTTTCTCAATGTCAGTGTTTTATTTCTTTTTATTTGAAGGATTCTTCCCTTCTGGAAAACTTCGTCTTTTGAGGAATGGAAGACAGCGAAGACAGAAAAATCTTCTACATTTTGTTTTCTGACTACTCGTCTGCTTGGAATACTTCACAGCTTCCACCCGAAGAGAAGGAAATCATCGGTGACTTCTGTTCGTGAAGTGATGCCACAACCAAACCACTTCAACAAGGTTCTTACGTTGATTGTGATGATGCAAGGTTTTCAATCTATTTTAATTTTATTATAATGAAATTGCCGTAGCAATTATACATTTTACACTATAATCTAGGTTATTGCACTATTCAAGCTGTACCTGAGGGGAATTCCTATAAAAAAGAATTAGAATTTATCAAACCATTTTACTACTTCACATGACTCGTAATTATAGTTACGATTAGTACTTACACTCAATGATAGCGTTCATTCAATCTCATTCTTTTCTAATATTCCTCTGTGATGCTACGTAGACGCATTAGGGGATATACATGTCGATTTTTAGCATTGCATTCTCTGAACATAATTTTTGTTCCCCTGAAAGATCGTAAGGTCAAAATATGGTTTGTTCCTCTGAACAGAAGTATGCACCTTTAATATTTGTTCGAGAAAGGCTCTGGCAAAGCGATTCCAAAAACTCGACGTTGTTTTTTAGTTTTCGAAGCAGCATTCCATTCTCCAGCAAAAAGTATAGGTTGTCTTTTAGGTAGTTTTAATTCCCTTTTTCTCTTGGAAAGGGTAGAATTCCAAAGATTATTTTGATGCTGACGTAGTATAGCGCGGACAAGATGTGCTTTGAAAATAGCTTGATTAATTTAAACAGACTTGTCTTTCCTACTTTATTTTATTTGGAAGAGGATCCTCTCTTCTTTCAAACATTCTTTTCACCGTCTAGAGCCAGTACCTGACCACTTTATTCTTTTTTTTTTTGTACAAAGGAGAAAAGGGAAAAACTTTTGCCAGCACACTACCGCTGCTGACTGAAGTGAATCACGTTAAGTTGTCCTTAACGTTTTGGAAACATTTTATGATTTTGTTTTCTCCGTGAGTCACTAGCCCATTCCCGTCCACAAACATACATAATTTTGATTCTTGTGGTGTACCAAACGGAAACAGTGCACTGGTTTGGTTTCTTTCTTTTTCTCATGTCGAGTAGTCATAAAGATTTGTAAATTCATCGAGCTGAAAGTTACACTTGATTATTGTGGGCGATAACTTGAAGACCGCCATCAACCATCAAGCTGTTCAAATTCACATTACAGTTATTCATTATTCAGTTACTTGTGGACAACATATGGCACAATTTGGAGGATGCATTAGGTAACAAAGCAGCAGATATTATTTGTTCTGCTTTCTTTGCAAACTACGTAGTATAGTAGTAACTTTCCCTTCAATGAAGCGTAGGTACCGCATATTTTGAAAAGTAGGCGCAAGTGTTCATGGGAATTTTTAAAAAAAAACTTTATGTATTTCCCTTTTCAACAACGAATTTCTGACATCTTTCTCGAACCCAAGTTTATCGAAAAATTCCATACTACAACACGCTACACCACAAAACGCTAACCGTGTCGACATGTAAGTATGCAGAATAGAAACACATTTCCACGACTGGCCTTTCCGTAATTTTTATTTAGAAATGCATGATAAAATGATTTTTTTTGTTTGAGAAATTAACATAGAACATTTCTATTTCTCTCGCTCTCTTTCTCTCTTCTTCTCTAGTTGAACGACGTGACAAGGGATCACATTCGCAGAAAATTTATTTTCAGAATAATTTTAGTAGTCAGGGAGAATTACAAGAAAATCTACCTTTTGCATGTGCTCGGAAAATTTGTTGTGAGGTCTATACACAGAGAGTCATATAAGTATTTTGGGGAAAAATTGTAAAGATGAAATGGGTTATATATATATGGCATATTTTTAGCATTCCTCCAACAAAATAATTATTAAAGATGGTCGTTAATATGAAAATGTATCCGGCGAGTTTAACAGCACCTTTGTGTATCCAACTAAATTTTGAGAGAAGTCGGTCCACATCAGAGCTGGCAAGCCTCTGCGAGAAAGCTTTGTATAGCAGAGAGATAGACAGAAAACAGAAGTCGAAGTCGACAAGCTTTGTTCCAAGTTTTTGGAGACATCACAAGGTAATTTCGCGAATTTTCCGTGGACATCTTTTAGCCACATGGATAGCCCGAAGCATTACTTTGNCACCTTTGTGTATCCAACTAAATTTTGATAGAAGTCGGTCCACATCAGAGCTGGCAAGCCTCTGCGAGAAAGCTTTGTATAGCAGAGAGATAGACGGAAAACAGAAGTCGAAGTCGACAAGCTTTGTTCCAAGTTTTTGGAGACATCACAAGGTAATTTCGCGAATTTTCCGTGGACATCTTTTAGCCACATGGATAGCCCGAAGCATTACTTTGGTTTCATCATGGGATATGACTTCCACATTTATCCCCGCATAAAACAAGAATTTTACTTTTGAAAATGCCGAAATTGTAAAAGCTTTTTGTCTTCACTTGAAACAGGCACTCACATTTGCATTATGAATTTTAGAGAAAAGGCAAAATTTCCTCTTTAAAAGGGCAAGTTTCCCTTGTGTTTCCCGAGTGTTTTTAATATCTCACCCGGCTGC
The DNA here is from genome assembly GCA_027743895.1 of Seira musarum. Lineage (NCBI taxonomy): Eukaryota > Metazoa > Arthropoda > Collembola > Entomobryomorpha > Entomobryidae > Seira > Seira musarum. The sequence goes on along the minus strand of JAHZMX010001967.1, from coordinate 670 downwards.
TCTCCTCTCTAGTTTGTTCGCCCCGCTCGAGTACAAATCCTTGGGCAATCCTATTCAAACAGTATTAGGAGTTCGTAGTGGTGTTAAGGGAGCTCAGTTCACAATCATCCCTTCTCTCATGACGCAGATATGATTCAAACTTGTAAAAAATTACACTTTCCTCATCTTCTATTTTGCGTTTTGAGTGAGGCTTGTGTCAAATGAATCTCGCCTAACATCAATGAGCTGAGACAATGACAGAAAAAAATTTGACCTCTTTATCGGGCAACAGAGTTGTCATCATCATCAACAGCAGCAGAAGTAGCAGCGCCAGAGTAAAAGGATGTGAGCAAGAATTATGTACTTTATATATTTTATATATTGTTGTAATAATTCGTAGCGGAATAGAAACTCAACTTTTATTTTTTTGAGAATAATTCCCAGTCTCCCCGGTCCGGAAATTTCTCTATGTCGTATAATCAGCGGTAGTTTTGGAGAATAGCATATTTTCTTAGACCGAAGGGAGGAGGAAGAAGAGTCACAGAGAAAATTATCATAAAAACTCAGAAGCTCGCATCATTCTTTAAGTTGTTTCTAAGTTGCATCATTTCACTCACTTTCTCTGATTTCAGTGGATGGTCCTGATGATTTTTTTTGAGTGTGAGTGTGCAACTTCCTTGAACTACTGATA